>JAIFTH010000562.1:0-22648 GCA_019968535.1 Fragariocoptes setiger | reverse complement strand
TTTTTCTCTACGCAGGTTTGGCCACTACGCAGGACTAACACCGAACAACTGCACTCGCACACAGAACACGAATAAAGTACAATCTGTCCCATTCAAGCACACAGCGTCACATGCTCGCTCTTCTTTTCTTTTTTTTGCGTCTAAGTCTTTGGCACCATTTACTGGCAGACAATGAGTCACTGCACGAGCAAGCACAAGGGATTGAAATACAAACGAGCAGATCACTCAAGTTGTTGTTGGTGTGCATTCGGTCAGCTCGTGTCAAAATCAGCAACAACATTGTCCTTAAAGATTAGCTTATAGAATTTTCTCAAATAGATTTCCCCACAGAAAAATATCATAAGATTAATCTCAGAGAATGATTCATTTCAGCTGTTTATTTCTGACTTTGAATTAAGAACCAACTTGATATTGTTATTTTACAAGCCATACATAGACACTGAATGAAACAGTTTAAGGTTGATCGGACAATTTAATCTGCTTCTTCAGACATCAGAATCAAGCTAGAGTTCAGAGATAGATCAATAGATTATCCACTGAAAATGAGGGAGCAACAAGCCTAAGATTGCCCCTGAAAGTACCCCAAATTCGATCTGAACGCCGTAGAAATTTGAAAAGTTCACCGCATTCAGCATAGCTTGCAACTCTAACCACCGGGCTCGTTGTTGTTTAAAGTGACAATCAAGTATAAACTGAGTGAGCTGATCGTTGAAGATGGTTTTTGAAAGATGATTGAATGTCACGAGCATCGTTAGGGGCGTTAGACAAAAGAATGCGTCTGTTGCGGCGGCCAAACCTAGCCAATCAATATTTTCTCGTAACAAATAATTGAATGTAACGAGCAGAAAGAATTTAACGAAGGTAAAGAAAGACCACAATACCGTCTTTTGAAAATACCTGTATGATTGGCATGAATCTGCTGAGTACTCCAACAGAAGCATTTGACATTTGGCGCCATTGATGAGCACACTCCTTATCTGACAATCTTGCACGGGAGCATCCTGGTGATCAATCGATAATTCTAGCAATCGTTTACCATGCTCATCTAGACATCGATGGACGAGCTTGAGCTTGCTCCATGCTGCGTAAAATACTGTAACAAACTGTACGAGTGACCATAGTTGCACTGAATTGGTCGCCAAAATCGTCAGACTGCCCCATCGATTGATGCACATCGTTTCGGTCGACGAGGACGGTGAGTGCGCATTGCACAAGTACTTGAATTTCCGCATTGGTGCAGCCAGCCACCAATCTATTGAAAAAACGTTGCATAAAGTCACAATGTTAACTGAGTCATCTAATTGAGTGTAGATGATCCCCAATTGTAGAATCAATGCAAAAGGCAGTAAAATGAATGTAGCGACATGGAACAAGTGACTATAGAGTTGAGATGATTCGATATAGTGATCGAACATTTGGCGTGTCGTTCTGTTTGGGGCGCAGTCAATCTTGCCATTTTTCGTTAGCTCGCTCATCAGGCCACTCGCCGCGTGACAGATAGTGTCACTTTTGTTTACAATGACTCGCTTGATCACCATTTTCCGGAACACATTATGATAATGTTTGTGTTTCAGCTTGAGATTATTTTCGACGATTTTATAAGCTTGATACAGCGATGTTTCTGCGTACAATGAATAACAAGCTATGTCTGGTGTCAGTACTTTGTCATAATAAGCTATGAACGCAGCACTAGCTATGATCATCCACATGACGTATCCACACATTATAAACACTATTAGTCTAATCAATCTCCTGATGCGCTTATTCGCGAATGGTACATGCAAAGTTATCGCCAACAAACCGTACACGATGATTGCTCGAGGCCAACTGATCTCGTCTCGTTGAGTTTGACCATTTTTTTGTCCGATCTCCTGATCATCTGCATATTGATTCTCTATCAGAATGTTTTGTGACGATTCAATCGAAAACGGAGATGAGTGCGAGATTGTTGATTCTATAGTCCATATTTCTGACTCATTCGATTGTTTGCGTTTCCTTTTAAACATCTAGTGTAACGACTTTGCAAGAAATAAAGTGATCGAAGCAAAACTGGTATAATCGCTGTTGATATCGATTGGAGAATGCCTTGAATTGTTGCCACTACTGATGCATACTGCACTTGGTGATGGTTTCAGCTGCCAGTCTCATAGAATGAAATGTTACAGGCTAGTTGTTGACGCACAAGATTTCCATAACGATCAACCTCGAATTGAGGTTACGATTATTCTCTCCGCGCTCTCGCGTTCATGAACAGCAGAAACACAGAATCGAGCTGATTTCAAGTGAACCAAAAAACCATGGTGACAGCAGTTTTCACAAAGTTTCTAATTGTTGTTTTGAGGCATCGAAAGTGAGCTCTTTCATTTGAAAAGAACATGGTCTACATCGTTGCAATGATCTCAATGGCTTTATAATCTCCAACTTGTAATCACTAGAGTGTATCTCTTAAAATTTGTTCGAATCGATGAAGACTTTAATCCTTCACTTTTCGAACAATTTTCTCAGTAAAATAATACTAGTGTTATTTTCAAAGCTGAGAGCAAGCCAAAAATGGGAAATTTTATGTTAGTTGTCCGTAATTTTAAATCAACTAGCATTCAAGGATGATTTAAAATGAATCGTGAGTAACATTGATTCGATCAACGGCAATGCCTTCAGACACTTATTTTATTTATCTCTGCTGATATGTGGGCACACGCTTCTATATTCGAAAGGTTTTATGAATAGGTGCGCTGACTTACTGATTTTACATAGTGACTTTTTACATTGGAGCAATATTGAAAATATTGATCTAAAGACGATCACAAATTAACCAAATCTTAATTCTGGAATATTTGTTCTGATTGGAATTTGATATCAATCCTTGTTATAACCTCAACTGACGTGTTAATTTATTTGAATCCAAGCCTCTTCATCAATTAACCCTTATCTAAAGTACATTTGTTTCCGGCTATTTTGTTTCTATTCTGAATCAATATTACACCCACCCAACAAGAGACATCGCTGGTCCGAAGAAGCGCAGAACAAAAGGCGCGATTCAGATAAATAAAGAGTGTAGAGAGGATGTTGAGGAATGAAAGGCGCGCATTAGTGAATCCAATTTGACACAAATAAATCAATTATTTGTGTTTGAATTATACTACCATAATACTACAAAGAACGATAAGAACACTTGCCGGCGAACCTCCATCTTTGAAAATTATTCAGTCCAGTTTACACGATATTTATTTATTTAAGCAGTTACATTTCAAAAAGGTGTTCAAACATTGAAATTTGTAAACATTGAGCGTGTTTTTATTTTGTCATAAAGTTCATTTTTGAAGGTTTCCTCTTTCCTTAGACACAACCAACAATTGCTATATTGAATACGATCAATCAAA
Organism: Fragariocoptes setiger; assembly: GCA_019968535.1. Classification (NCBI taxonomy): domain Eukaryota; kingdom Metazoa; phylum Arthropoda; class Arachnida; order Trombidiformes; family Phytoptidae; genus Fragariocoptes; species Fragariocoptes setiger. Next base: position 19,268 of record JAIFTH010000562.1, on the reverse strand, counting down.
GCTCTGTAATCGGTTCACCATGCAATCTATGTCACAAGAGAGGATGATCCCAATGCACAATCTACCAACCGAGTCGTTCAATATACGCAATGGGTTAATCTTCGCTGGTGCATCACCATCACGCAAATCACTTGATCAATCTCTTAGGTCTCAGATGTTCCAATATTTTCAAGACTTAAAGGCCCAGAAAGGTATACGCCCAAATAATCTTAATGAAATTTCCCCCTCTCCGTTACAGAAACAGTTTCCTCATGGCAAAACTCAAAATATACTCTTTCGACGATTTGAGCCACATCAACAAGTATCACCATTTGCAATTGTCCAGCCAACATTACCAATGTGCCTTTCACTGAAAAAGACTGATCACCAAGAGAATTGCGAAACACCCAAGATTCGCCGTAACTTTCTAACACAACTTAAGCAAAAACTGCTGGATATGTCGGAAGAGATTAGAAAATCAAAGTCGTCTGAGGTGGCGATTACACCAAGTCCAACACTCTCAATCATTGACTCCTCTGGACCCAGTTTGAAGGGCAAAAGAAAAAAGAACAAAACGTCATTGAAGAATAAAGGATACAAAAAGGAAGTACTTTGTCATCTAATTAACGGCAAACTTATCTATGAAAGTTCATCACCTTTTACTACGAAGTCACCTTAGGGAAAACTATGGTCAAAATAGTGAGGCAATATTCAAAAGGAATTGCAAAAATGATAAATGATGTACGATAGTTTAACACATTATAAAACGTTTACTAATTGAGGTCTCGATCTTCGAGATACCGGTACTCAAATGTAAAACCTTCTTTCTTACGTTGGCCCCACTTTTCAAAATCAAAGTATATGTAAGTTCCTTGCTCAAACTCATCTGTGATAGTTCGAGGCTCTTCATGCCTCTGAAACCACATCATGTACTTAGTGTGAAAGCGCCAGGACTGTTTTTTTAAAGCCTTAGCAGCAAGATACTGAGCTTTGGTGCCTTCCATGAAATAGAATATGAAAAAGAGCGTTTCCGTGGATAACCGGTGAAAAAACTCGGCCGAGTCAGAGTGTGGTAATGCTGTCTGTGGATAGTAAGAAGGTGTCACACATCTATTGGGCGGTAAATATGTCCGCAGACGCTGGGAGTCTGTTGGATAGATCGTATGGCGCGCGGCAGCGTCCAACATGGCCAGTTGGTAGAAACTGCTCTTGGGAAGTGACACTGGACCTAAGGGTGCAACGCCGAGGAGAGGCGATATGTGAGTCTCTGAGACTGATGATGCTACCGGTGGTTGAACAACATGGGTCTCTGATATTGATAATGAAATTGGTGGTGGCGGCTGAGCAACATGGGTCTCTGATATAGATAGGGGAATTGGTGGTGGTGGAGGTGGAGGTGGAGGTGGAGGTGGCTGGGCGACATGAGTTTCTGATATAGATAGGGGAATTGGTGGCGGCTGAGGGGGCGGCGCTGTATGGGTGTCAGCAATTAGTGCTATTTGTGGAGAAGTTAGGCTGGGCAAACTTGGGGTAGGCGCAACAACAATGTCAGTAACCGTTTGCAACGTTGGAGCTGTTGACGACAACGATGACGATGATGTTATTGTTGTCGTCGTCGCAGTAGCTGTGGTGATGGGTGCAGTCGTAACAGATGTTATTGGCGGACTTGTGATGGTCGATGTAGAGGCTGCAGTGGAGACATTAGAAGAGGACGACGATATCGACGATGTTGTTGCTGCTGTCGCCGTCGTTGCAATAGCTGTGGTGCTAGGTGCAGTCGTAACAGATGTTATTGGCGGACTTGTGATGGTTGCTGTAGAGACTGCAGCGGAAACAGTTGAGGACGACGACGTGGCGGCTTGCACGACACCATCAATAACGGCGGCCACCTTAGGTAATGGTATAGTTTCAGCTATCGAATCAAGATCCAAATCATCGTAGATGAACTCATTTTCCTCAAAATCAGGATCTTGAGATGATTCAATATAATACTCGACATCGTCTTTGATTTTCTTGATTTGCTCCACATCAAGTGTCATATTATCCAATTTACGCATAATTGTTTCAAGCCTAACAATGTGAAATCGGTGCCGAATTAGAGAAGATTTGATTTTCTCGATACGGGCTTCTTTTTCCTTGTCACGCTTTTTCTTGAAGCCGGCTAGTATTGATTCTATCTCACTTTCAAACTGGTCGGATTGCAGATTGAGCGCTTCGATTGAGTTTGAGAGCCACTGGTTCATCTCGTCTTTCTCTTGTTGAGCAGGGTCCAATTTTTGGGCGGCCCCCAGACCCTCCTTGCTGTAGGCCTTAGTTTTGGTTTCGCGTTCCACAACTTTGAACCTCTCCATTTGAGTTTCGATAAGCTTCCTATTGTCAATCAGTTGTTGCTTATCTTTTATCTCACTAGAAGCGAGCCAGGTCTTGATCTGATCCCTAAGTCTTTGAAGCTTTTTGATTTCCTTCTTGAGATCGGATTCATATTTCTCTTTCTGATTGCTGTTGGTTGCATTGTGAACCTTTTGCCAGATGTCCTCGAATGTTTCGACTCCTTCGCTAACCTTCTTAAGGCAGCGTTCTATTTCGCCCTGGAGGCGACGCTTATCTGCCATCTTATTTACAATCCAGAGTCAGATGTTTAAATATGTGACTGGTGCTAGGTTGAGATGAAAGAAATTCTATTCATCAAGAAGATTATGACCACTGTTTCTGTGTCACCGCTTCTCAATGGTCACTGTTCTTTCGCTGATGCCTGATCATAGCTAGAGGCTCGGAAATGATGGATTTAAGCCAGCGCGTTATTCAAAATCGAAGCTCGCTTTCGATAACTGCTTGAATCTGCAGACTGCAGTGAGTCAAAAAATGCGTTAACATAATTTCATTCAATTTTGAGAATTGTAGAAAACTATTTCAGCATAATCAATAATCAATCTCAGATCTCATATATTTTCAAGTTATGGATTTATGATGATTAGTTGTTGGCTACGACCAGGCATCTCATCAATGATCCGTCGCAGTATGACGTCCGCTTTAAAACGTAATTATCTCACCGACGGCCCCAAATGTATTTGTATCGAGGGTAACATTGGTTGTGGCAAAACTACTTTGCTCGAACACTTTCGAAATCAATATGACACCGTACTGGCCGAGCCTGTAGACAGATGGCGCGACGTCGAAGGTGAAAATCTATTCCACTACTTGTACAAGGACCCGAAACGTTACTCATTGGCATTCCAAACTTATGTCCAATTAACAATGATTAAGTTGCATCGCCAACAACCCAAACTCATGGAGCGTTCCATCTACTCTGCACGGTACTGTTTTGTTGAGAACCTCTATCGTCTCAAATACTTGACACGCTTAGAGTACGTCATATTGGATCAGTGGTTCAAGTACCTGGTCATTGGTGAAGGCCAAGCTGAGGAGCAAAATCTATCTGAACCAAAGGGTATAAACATCGATTTGATCATTTATTTGCGTTCTCGCCCGGAGAATGTCATGGAACGCATCAAACTACGCTCTCGTGCCGAAGAGAAAGGAATCACATATGACTATGTAAATAGCATCCACCAGTTGCATGAGGAATGGCTCATTCAACGAAAATTTCCCGTACCAGCTCCTGTCCTAATACTCGACACCAATTGTTCTCATGATGATCTCCAAGAACTATATGAAAAGGCCGCCCCGTACATCTGTGGTGAGAGAGACGTCAGACGCGGTGTCTCAACCATAGTGTCTTTGTTTTAAAGTGATTGAAAAGCATCAGGCCTTGAATTTCTGTTTATTTCATCGTACAACAGTCGATGCATGACAGAGAGTTTACTGGTGTCATGCAAAATTTGCTTCAAAGGATCTGGATGAAGGCTTCCAGAGCCGGATTTTTTGAGATAAGATATCTCCCCATCTTCATCTATGGCAAGTGTGATCCTGGCGATGCCAGCCGCTGCCTCATCTTCAGTTGCGTCAGCTACGTATCGATCATGAATCCTTGTCAATGTGAAGAGTAATGGAATGGGCTTTACATCGATACCGATGTAATGAATGGGGTCTCCAGTGATGACAAATTCTTTGGGATCTTCCTCGTCAACAATCAAGCTAGGTATTTTTGTATTGAATAGGGCAGCTTTTATCCCCATTGATGATGTATCAATGAGACTGGCAACAGTACCACACTCTAGAATGAGAATATCAACAAAAATCACCCACACAGTTTCTCCTGGACTTACGCACAGTATCTTCCTTTCAATTGATGGTGAAATTGCGTTTGAAATTAAAAGCACGATTTCTTGGGCTATCTCATCACCGCCTCTTCCTTCAAATAAAGGACTTGCGTTTGCTGAACAGTCGGCACTGAATTCTATTCTTCCCATTCCTGGCTCATCTTCATTTGGTGCGCTCAGTTCCAGTTTGATACCGACAATAATATCACAATTGCCACATCTAACTCGTGCGCTTCCATTGCAGCTACCAATGACACCGACTTCAACACTAAATTCACGGTAGTCTAAACATGCTCGTCCATCGTTCCGAAAATCCTCGCTTATTCCTCCGATTATAAAGGCAATCTCAGCTTCACTCATGAGGTTGGATATCGCGTCCATTGTGGTCGTCAAAGAGCTCCAAAGCTCACTATTCACACCGTTGGGTTGATAGTAATTTTACAATTAGTCAAGTATGATGGCGCCAAGTTTTAGTTGAATACAAAAAACAATGATCATCGCGCGTGCCCCACGGAGTCACAGTGAAGTTTATCAGCTGAACTGCACCATTAACACCGGTTTAGCATCTCGTGCTGCTCGTTACTGACTGGATGTGCAATAATCTGATAAGCTTGCACACGACTTTTTGCTTCTTTGCGCTGAGTTTCAGGGCAGTCCTGCTCCGGCAGGCTATATCTCTTCTTACTTAATTTTTGCTCTCCATACACTATGTGAGTTCATTTTTACCAACATATGATATTTAACTTTGAATGTATCAAGGATTGTTGCGATCACATTGCTTGAAGGCTCACAACCGAGCCAATCTCATCTGTTGTTATGTGTTAAATAAACAGCAATGATACAGTCTCACAAGAAACGCGTTTGTAGGGTGATACAGATGTGCGAAACTTGGAGCTTGTGAATACCATTATTCATCACAATACAATTATATCATCATCGACTACCCGAGTACGATTTTTATTTTACGTATCGATTGGGAATAAAATATAGCGCTTCGAAATCTCCTCATCATGACGACACTTACCTTGCCTCAGGCAGTAAAAGATTATGTGGCCTGTTACAACAAACGGTTCACCGATTGTGAGCCAGCGGACAAAGTGAGATTACGACGCAAGATCATCGACAATATTCAGCGTCTCTATCATGCAGCACCCACATTTTGCCTGCAAAAGCTGCCAAAATTTATCTACAGTGCACGAACACGTTTAGCCATCGAAAAGACCCCTCAAGGAGTTCACTATTTGCATCGTTGCTTCCTTCTTATCCTCGAACAATTGGTCAGCGGTCAGCCTCAAGGCGATCTAGACTTTGACCTCGAACGCAAGCGCATAGAACAGCGAGACAACATCCTCAAAGAGATCAAAAAGTTGAAGAAACAATATGCTGAATTGCAAGCATCCGACGACTGGACGGACGATGACAGCCCATACGTGCGAATGGAACAAGTAGAGAAGTCAATATTGCGCCTGTCAAAAGCTCTACTTAAGTTGGATCCTGTAGTGGAGGTCGAAGAAAAAGTTCCATTTGGTCTACGAGTAGAACGCGGAGGCTTTGTTTCAAAGTTGAACGAGGCGACTCAAAAAGCCATTGAAGCCGCCATACAGAAGCTGTTGGATTGCCGCAAGAATCCACAAAATATACCCGAAAAGCCTGTCGTCTATAATCACATAAGTGAGATATTGGGCTCAACAGTCTCAGAAAAAGAAAAAATAGATATTCTCAACGAAGTATATAAAAGTGTTAATGCTTATCACAACAGCACCTGGTTGACAGACCTCAAACTCAAACATGAGGAATTGCTCGAAAATCCTGTCTTGCGTCCAAAAGAAGGACTACTTTGGGATGATCTCAGTGCACTCGAAGATTGTCCACCGGAGATGAAATACAAGTTTGACGAGCACAAACGCATTTTCGAAGAAGTTTATCACGAAGTTATTAATGCAAGTGTTTCTGGCGCTAGTGTTAGCCGACCATCTGACTCGTCGACCGCTGCGGGTAATCACACAAGTGGATTGCAAGCCAACGGTACTAATGGACGGCTCAATTTTCATGATGAAGACATGATTGAAGATATCGGATCGGATGATGACGATGACGATAACGATGAAGATGAAGATGAAGATGAAGATGAAGATGAAGATGAAGATGAAGATGAGGAAGACGAAGACGAGGAGCAAAATGAAATTTTAGACGATGAAGAAGAGGTCGAAATCATCGAGATACTCGGAGGTAGAGACGCCGCACAACAACTATTGGCTCGTGTCAAAGAAGAACCCAAATGGGATGATCCGAATTTACCCCGCACTCTTTCGCTTGATATCGAAGAAGAGGCTGTTCCTCCGTCTAATTTGAACTCTTTTAAGGTACCTGCACCTGTGATCAATGGTGTGACCAACGACCACGTTACTCAAAATAACAGTCCAATAACGAATGTCCCACAAGTTTCTACGTTTATGCAGTCCCACGAGAGCCTAGTCAGGCAAACTTTAACTCCTGCGCAACCTGAACCTTATCCTCCCCATATGCCAACATTTTCTAACTCTGAAATCAATCAGGCAATATTTCCGAATCCAGACAATTCGAGTTCAAACAATCCATTTGATGGAGATTCTACGCACGTGCCTATGACCGGCATAGAACATGACACCGGGCCTGCTTTGGATCAATCGAATCTCGACGAATTTGAGAGAATTTTAGCCCAACAGAAATCAATCATCAACGAGGAAAATGAAGACGAGGAGAATGAAGGCGGATATGAAGACGAAGAAGAAGACGAGGAAGATGAAGGAGAAGAGGAAGAAGAAGAGAGTGTGAACAACGACAATGATGGAGACGACGTCGTTTTCGAGGAAGTTCGATTGAAAGAAGACAAAGTTGAATTTGTCGACTTAGTTGATGACTGACAGACACACGTACTTCTATGAGCCGTATCCTTTTCTGATTAAAGCTATGCCATTTAATTATTATGTCCTGATATTTTTATCGAAAGGAACAATTATCTGAATGAGAGAAAGCTGTGTTTGCGTGTATTTATGTGCGAGCGAGCGTGTGTGAGCGTAAATCCATATCTGTTTTCGGTTTTGTTGATTCCTTTTTATCGGCTTCCCTTTTAGATGAGATATAATTATTTATCAGGCCAGTGAAGGTATTGATGTTGAGTTGAAAATCTTAGATGAAGTTACTTGGCTCCATTGGTTATCGATGTCGCCGCACCTTGGAAGCGTTGCAACAATTGTGTCGATTGACGCATCATGCTTGGCAAGGAAGACATCAGCTTCTCAGGTGTCATGGCTCCGTTAGTGGTGTTCATCAGGGCGGTCGAGTTGATACCGGTCATGTTTTGTAGCCGTGATTGAGTCTCTTGAAGGCTAGTTTGTAGACGCTTATTCTCAGTCAGAAGTTTCCTCAGATTGTTCGACATTTCAGTCAAGATATTAGTCATGTTGTCACTAAGTTTGTTATCATTCGCCAGCGCAATCAGTGGCGACATTGTGTCGTAAGCCGATTTGCTGATGTTTTGTTGATTGTTGTTGCTGCTGCTGCTGCTGCTGCTGTTGGCCGGCTTGGCCACCGCCGAGTAAGTAACTGTTGCTATTGTCATTGACAACAACAACAACGTTGTTGCTATCAACTTCATTGCTATGGTTATTGATTTGTAGCTCGTGATTAATTCTTAATTAGTCTCTCAATCAGTTGAAACAGGTAAGCAGAGGGTGAAGAGTTTTATGATCTTGATGATTATTCCTGATTGTTAAGTTTACGAATCTTTCAAATGATACCTGAGTTGTTGAGTTTCATAGATACAATACATGCAATGTTGATATGATAAAGCTCTCTCATATAGTTTTCATGACTAGAATATAAACAACCATCCTTCTCCCAATATTTGATGCTTTTGTGTAGCCGTCAGTGTCATTGTTTAGTTCCTGGATGGTTGGTTTATGCAAACATGCTTAGCATCTTTTCCTTGTCACTCTCTACTAGCGCCTAAACCGAGTACTACCATAAATTTCAGAGAGTTGTTCAATGCCAGGCTAGATATTGGCGACTTCTTTTGTATCCCACTCCAGGCTGTCCTTGATGATGGTGATGATGATATTGACTGCCTGGATGTTGGTGACGTATCTTCAGTATAAAATGCAATCTATTGTATATAAGCAAACAAGGTTAGTAGGAGGTTTAGAAAGAGAGAGAGAGAGAGAGAGAGAGGAGGAAGAAGCTTACCTCGTGACGACAAGTCCATAGACGTCCACGCGCTCAAAGTGATGCGTGGTGTTCACCTTGAAAGCGTCCTACAACATTTGACTCCTTGCGTGTGAACGTTTGACTTTCAATCCAGTGAGTCCGAGTTAACTTTCACTGGCTGGGTTGCCAACAGATTTACCGTCGTGTCGTTGGCATTCGTCGGGTGGTGACATTCATTGGCGCGAGACCGCTGTCGTGGCAACTCTAGCAGTCATATTATGTCTACTGAGCACAACACTCATAATTTCCTGACGCCTGGAATTGATTTCCGAGTATAAGTTATAGAACACCTCGAGTAAGTAATCGGTCAATACGACAAACTCTTGCATAATGAGATAATCGCGTAGATTCCTCGCAGTTCTGTCGATCGCATGGCGACCCTCATCAGGTATGACGTCACGACTCACATGTCCAGGATGATGTTTTAGGGCATGTTGTTGGCGCTGCTGTTCTGTAATGTCAGGCACGAGCCACCATAATGCACCCTCACCGGTGTCGAGATTCTCTTGGCCGTCACGATGTTCAGACAAAATTTGCGTTATGTTTGTGCCGTTTTTGTGCTGAATGTGAGCCGACGATATGTTCAACTTGTCGTACAAATCGTAAATCTTGCTCAAGTGGCACAGCAGCGAAACGGTTTCGTATTCGATCTCGCTAACATTAGCCTTGTATTTGTCATAGAATTTCACTTGATCAATCATTGTCTGCTCGAACGACATGGCAAAATATTGTATTGCATAATCGAGCGTCCAGAGCATTGCACGAACACGCGTATCTTTGGCCGTAGTTGATCCGTCAATACCGAGCGCAAGACCAATCCTGTTGATTTCTTTCGCGTCGGGCAACCAATAGAGATGTCTCTTGGCAAACACAGGTCGCATTATCTCCAGTTGAGTGACATTAGGAAATACGTCCGACAGAACAACTTCCATATGTTTTTTAGTGAACAGATGGGCGGAAATCAGTCGTCTGAATACCGTGTGATATTCTTGAACTAATTTGGCTTCGTCAGTGAGTTCTAGCGTCTCTGCGTAAGTTTGTTTCAGCGGGCCCTGGATGATAACCCGTTTCGCTTTTCCATTTTCGTCGAAGGTTGTGACAACATTTGTCTCTCTCACGACTGTGATGTTATACTTGATTTCATCATCTTTCGGCGGATACATCACGTCCATGATGGACGACGCCGGACTACATGGTGTTTCCCAACGCGGTGTCCAATATATTTTCCAATTATCTTCGCGCCACGGGTGCGGCGGTAACATTATGATGGGCGGCTTCGTTGGCACGTGACGCTGCTGTATCGGATCCCACCTGAGAATTTTCTGTTTCGCTATTTCGGGTTTCAAGCGTTGCACGTATTTTGACGGATTCGCTGTCATTGGCATTGGCGGATTTTCTGCCGGATCAAACGTCAGGGTTATATTTGTACCATTGCCCACAGCTATAAGACGAGGCATGTCTTTGTTTATCCATCGTTTTGGATCAAACGGATCGTAGCGAAATTTTTGTCTCAGCCTCTCCTTGAGCTCGCGATCCTCTTTTTCGTTCAATCGCGCCAATATTGGCACTCCAACAGTAACATTGTGGAAGTCTATAGTTTTAGAGCCCACTTTGATTGTCTCTTTATTGTCAAGACCAATAGCGTGATAGCCGGGCGGTAAACTGATCAGAGTTGTTTCTCTCTTCTCGTTTGGCGGACGCGTAGAGGGCGGTTTCGTGGTGGGTGGGTCAAAACTAAACATCGACATGTTCATGTACGGTGGAGGCTTGAATGATTTCACGTCGAAATCGTTAACGAAATAACGACGATGACTGTGACGACGACGATGTTGTACTACCACAGGATGCGATTCAGCAGATTGATTATTGAAGTCCATCAGTACTGTAACAATGAAACCTATCACACACGCAATCAGGATTCGGTTCACATCGCACGGGGACCGTGATGAACGGGTAACTTAACATTGAAAAGTGATTAAGCGTTTAAGGTTAATAATGAGTTGTGGAAAAAAAAGATAAAAGTCAATCACATGTACAGTGAGAAGATTGCAACATATACTAAAACATTGTTACATTCTTTTCAAAGACATGTTTGCAAGAGGGGAAATAACTTACTGGGAGCTGATAAACTTTCGCTGAATGCCATAGCTCTTTGAAAGGCTACAGTGAGATAATCCAAATACTTTAAGTAAGTGATAATCCGAACACTTTAAGTATGCGAGATAGAATATTTTATGTTGCTGATTGTCAGAAGTTGGAACTTTGTGATAACTGTTAAGCTTTTGACTATCGAGTTTGAGAATTACTAATTGAGGTTATTGATGAGCAGTTAGTTAATGACAAGTTGATTACCAGGAGAGGTCAATTTGAGATGTCAATCGGTTGAAGTTGAAATCTCGAATGTGAAAATCATGGAGTTGCTCGCAACTTTAATACTGCCATTGATCAAACGGATAGTGTTTGCCCGGACCGGAAGACTCTAGCTATGGCGTCCAATAAGCGATGAGCGCGTGCGCAATACCGCTCATAACCTCACATACTGGCCACGAGCATAACTGAGATTCTAGACGCTTCTATTCCAGCAAGCTGTGCCCGTACGTATCTCATAGTCACGATGATGATAATGAAATGAACATGTAAACAACATATAGCAGGTGTTTAGAGGCTGAAAACTCTCACTCTATCTATCGATCTCTTTCTATGAATTATCTTAATCATTATATCAAACTACAAAGTGTGTACGTGCGTGAGTGTGTGTGTGTGTGTGTGTGTTCGTATGGATATAGCCATAATAATTTTAAAAGAAGCAAGGAAAATTTTACTCGTGTGTGTTTTAACATGTTTTTGCAATTGAATGATAAAAAGCACCAACATTGCTTCTGCCGGGCATTTGTTTGAGCCCGATCAGAGTCTAGTTACAAGAGGTATTCCATTCATTAGCGAGATACCGATACATCACAGAGAGCGACACAGGTACTCGAGTGATTTGGCCAATCGATACAGTTTGCTAGATGTGTGGTTGCCACAACATACAGAAAGGTAGAGCGAGGGATATACAATAAGTCATGATGGATTGGGCGCGTCACTTTCGTCTGGGTCCCTCTAAATTTTCGTCAATGTCGTCGTCGTCGTCGTCACGTAACTTTGGGGATGTCGTCGCCCTGAATCTTTAGTGCATGTATTGATTCATGTGAATAATTAATTGAACGGCTGGTGGTATCACCTCGACTATCAATTAGACGAAAGATAAGCGCAAGCACGCACACACGAACTGAGAGTAACTAAAATTTGCACACATGAGTGGCGACATGGAGTAATTCGTGCGCCTAGGCAACTAACACGATGTCGCTAGATTTATCGATTGTTGCATAATTGATTGAGTTTAGCAATTCGAATAATCAAAGTAGCCAAGATTTCAGGGTCGCTCACACTTTCAGGTGTTAAGTGAAAGACCTTACATGAAAGAGATAAACGACCAATCGCTTTGGTAACACTCCAGCGATCAGTATCGAGTATATCCTATCATCGATACATCATCAATTGATTGTTCGCTTAAAGAATCGAAAATATTGCATGTTGCAATTTGAAAGCAATCAACGATTTTGTGCTTCAAGATGCGAGTAGCTCAAGCAAGTCTTGGCGAATGGAACTGTGTCGCGTGGCGTTATCTTACGTCACGCGGCCCTAGGATGTCATGCAAATTTTTTTTGCACACCCTCTACATCTGTTTGACATTTTTGTTTTTACTTTTCATATAAATACTTAAATAGTTCAAGCACAGGTTCCAACAGGCTTGGACTAACGAAATATGCGCATGCAAAATATTGACTCGTGAACATCTCAAATGTTCATCACTCATCGTCATTAACAATCTGAACTATGTGAATGAATGTACAAAACGTATTTTTGTTGAACACTTACCTGTGCACTGTATTGCTCTTTTGATATTTTGCAGACGAAATATTGAGGTCGATGGGGATCAGACGAATGCTCCCTCTCGTTTGTTCTGTTTGACATCAGTAGGGGCAGCGACAGCGAGCAAACTGCACTGCTCGCAAATTGTTCGATATCGAATGAAATTTTCTATTAATTCAGACTCTTTCCTATAATCGTTGTCATCGTAGTTGGCCAATTTTTCAAACAAATTCGTCGTAGTATAACTTTTCTTTGTAAAGATCTAATTTGCAATCCACTATTCAAGTTGGTATCTAATGGTTGTTTTAATCGTAGAGTGCAGAAAAGTGGAGAGGGGGAGCCCTTTCTGATGTTCGAATGAATATCATCTATCGATGTTTTACCAAAGATTAATCATGATTGTATTGAATGGTAGAAGAATAAAACTTGACTTGAGATCAACTAGCTTGGATGAACGAAGAAGACCCACGTGCTGGTTCTCTTTTCAAGTGTCTATGGAGTTCCGATACACTGAACTTGGTGTCGACTTTTATCAAACCGTTAACCTGACTGAACTTGCGATTGCTCAAACTCTTTCTCAAAGTTTAAAGTTGGCAGCTGATTGGTACATCAATGTCATATAGAATAATGATGATGTCTGCCAACACGCTCACCATCCACCTACTCGTATCCTGGCTGGTCATTGCTACTACAATAAATAAAGAGATACTTTGTTCCTTTGAAAGTAGAAAGGTCTCATTAGCGATTCAAACGGATACCTTATTTATGCAAAGGTTGAACACAGAATGATCAAAATGACGTAGTGGAAACGGTGGGCACATATTCATAGTAAAACTAGACCGAACTGCTGTCAAACTGTGTGCTCGATATCGATAGCGTCTATAAAACGATCCGAATGTCGCTAAATGATTCAGTTTGTAACACCAACTTGAATTATAGGTGCTATTAAATGGAAATAAAATCTTTCTGATTGACGTATTTTCAATCGATTGTAATCCAATTTTAGTGATGCCGAATACTAAACAACATTGAGCGATATATTTTCACTAGAGAGTATGCGTTCGTTGGTCAGTTTCCACATTAACAATTGATTCCGTTCACTGTTTTGTTTACATTTAACAGTTGGCCATTCAAGGACAACAGTTTGATGATGCACATGGTGGCATTTGGTCTGTGGTGTGTGCGTGCTCGTCTAAATCAGACAAGAGGTCAGCGGCTCGTTATCTTTTGATGGATTTTGTCGTTTCCTTGTTTACTTTTTGCTGCTGGGATCGAATGTTTGCCTCGAATGGATATAAGTGATTTATCTATCAAGATATACATGGCGCCCGTTGCAAACACGAGCAATGAATAAATGAGGTCATATCAATCATTCAACTTATAGATGGTTCGAATTCAATCATAATAATAAGCAATTATTATAATAAGCAATGCAACGAGCGACACAACTGAACAATCTGAGAGAAAGGCACTACAGTGCAGCGAAATAAAGAAAAAACAACAAAAATAGTGTGGGCGAACTACACACACCGAACGAGAGTACAAAGGAGTGTCATTGGCGGCTCGATGCGCGGCTTTTGGTTTAGCGCATCCGACGATTCGTCAGACTCGTTCAATAAAACCAAACAAGCACAGTTACTTGAACTCTTTACTATCATTATAATGACAATCATCTTATTGTATCTAATTATTTATCTCTACTTATCATCGATATCGCATATTATAAATCTTAGATAATATAATATTCTATTCTCTGTAAGTCTTTGTCGATCTTAGCTAAGGACTCAATCACAACAGTGACTCAAACACCGAACGAGGCACTCCTTTGATGACAGACGCAGAACGAGTGATTCTTTTCTGACTGCGACTATATTTTATTTTTGATATACGAATATACCTTATTTTATATTTGATTTTATGATCCTGAAGGTGTGGTCACCTAAAAAATGTGCTCGAAATCTTCGTGAAACATAGTAGTTCTTGAACATAAGTTAGAGAGAATCAGTCAGCTCAAATCAACACGTGATAGTTATAGATAGAAGATCTGTCAGTCATGGACGAGAATTGCAGCTGCAATATAACTATGAGGAAAAATGGTGACAATGAGTTGTTAACGCTTTCATTTCACCAGGAACTAGGAAAAGCAGTATCTACCGAGAATCATGTTCAATTGCTGATAGTAGGCGCGCGGTCTGTGCAAGCGGACGTTCTTCAACGACATCAAAAAATGTATGCAGTTGAGCACGTGCACGTTACTCTCACAAGCAGAATCATTGATGTCGTTTTCATCATCGTTGACGATATTCTGCACCAATGGTGTCATTGTTGTAGCAGTACATTTGGAAGAGAAATCGTGTTGCTGCAAGCATCAAATCGGTACCACCTTGGCGCATTGAAGCCGGCTATTCGCTGCACACTATGTTTCATCTACCTTCGTGCCTGACTAACACACTGTTGATGATAGGTGACGAAAACAACATAGGAACGGGGTTTCATTGTAGCCAGACAGGTAGACAGACAAACAGAACAACAAACATGATAGAACATAAACGTAAACAAACGCGCGCGTCTCAGGCAAGCATGAAAGTATTGACATAGAGCCTCGTCAGTTACATCATCACTTATCATTTCATGGCTCTCAGCAATTCGTCAAGAGTCAATTCATTGCAGTTCAGTGCCATGAATTTCACACACACACAGTTCGTGAAGACAGCCTCTTACCTCGTGAGTCAAAGTGTGTTCACATTGACACTTTTTTTTAACAATTGTGAGCATCTGCTGTAGTGCCAGCAATATTGTCAATAGAGATATTTGATGTAATTTTGATAGCCATAAGTCAATTTGTTGCAAATATCGAAGAATCGTCGGCCATTGAAGTCGATCCGTTGCTGTCGATTCATTAGCAGTGAATTCTAAGCAAACAACAAGTATTCCTAGAAGTGGCAGCAACAGTGAGAGATTATATACCTGTAAGTCCATCGAGCCTAGTTAAGTTGCTAAATGTTAACTTAGTAGCGCTGCATACTATGTACGTATGTGCTAAATGCCACGCGTTAAATGTTATAGAAAAGTTTCAAAATCGAATCATTGACTTTTGCCCTTTGCCCCATTCTTATGCAATCACGAACAAATTTTACCTTAAACATGACAAATTGACAGCTGCAACTACAACGAGAAATCACAACACACAGTGTTCAGGTGTAAAGCGCTCATTTGCAAGTAATAATCACTCATAACTGATAATCATTATTGATGGATGCACAAATGATCGATCAAGTAGGAACTGCTATCAAGTCTGCAGCACACGATCTAATAAGCAACTCATCATCACAATCACCGCCATTAGCAGCAACGGCGGCGTCGGGCACTGCTGCATTGCAATGTCCGGACATTGTAAAATCGTGCACCGCGAACGACGATTCTCTTTGCGCTTGGGTCCGTTACATATTTACCGATGTGTGGGAGGAATTAGGCGATCCCGAGACTAACAGTAAGTCATCATCTAATTGATCGATCGATCGACATCAAAACAAACACTTGCAATATGAGAACTCACTGATCACTCAATGCACATAACTTTCAACTTAAACTCGTTCACACTAATTAACATTCACTCGTGCATTCACATTTACACCTTTTCGGAAATTTTTGTTTATTTTCAATACATTGCAGATTATTTCTGGCTCCGTGGCGGTCCATGGCTCACGTGGCTGGCCACCATCGCTTACCTCGTCATAGTACTAAAACTGGGACCCGCTTTCATGCGCTCACGTCCTCCGTACGATCTTAAAGTGCTCATACGTTTCTACAATCTATTGTTAGTGGTGATCAATTTCTATTTGCTACAAGGCACGTTGCGAACATTCCGTTACGGATTAGACTTTTGGGGTTGCACCGCAGCGTTGAGTCTAGAAAAGCGTACCCCGTTATTGCAATATGGTCATTTGTTCTTTCACACTCGTTACTTGGAATTTTTTGATACATTCTTTTTTGTATTGCGTAAAAAACAATCACAAATAACATTCTTGCACGTATTCCATCATGGCGTTGTGCCTACGCTGATGTATATCGGTCTTAAGTTTTATCCGATGCCGATCAACGCACTGTTACCATCGACCAACATGTTTGTGCACATCATAATGTACGCTTACTATGGTCTGGCCACCTTTGGGCCTGGCATTCAAAAGTATTTGTGGTGGAAGCGTTATTTGACACGCATGCAAATATCACAATTTGCCCTATTGTTGATACATTGTGCTCAACCTCTCTATTTGCCTGCATCATGCCATTTTCCGGCCGGATTAATTGTGATCAATTCATGCATCGGTTTGGTATTTTTGATGCTATTTTCATCATTTTATCTCACTACATATTGTCAGCCCGGTAAGACCATACTGAAATCAGACGACAGTCCGTGTGCCAGTCCAAAGTTTCGAGCCAACGGCGAACAATCATCGGCACCAGCGGTGCACTCATTATCCAAAGGACGCAAAAATGAATAACATAACATGAAAGATTGAGCGAGCAACAAGAGACCAAAGCGCAAATACAATTCACAATACTATACATCATGTGACACTCAAATTGCCCCGGAACAAATAGCTCAGAGAAAGAGTGTAAATGAGCATACGGTCTTAAATCACACCTATCGATCCATTCGGCGGCGACCCATTCATAGTGTGCACTTTGGTTTTGCACGAAAGCGAAAATAATCGCCCTTCGCCACACCATTGGACAAAGTTGAGGAAAGTTTCCTATTAAAAATTATTGCGGCACAAAGCATGATTAATTGAATAACTGTGCGATTAGCCCGGATGTATGTTAACTGAGCAACTGTTTGTCAATTAGCTTGATTGTTTGAGTGTACTTCTTCGTGATGCTGTTATCGTTGATTTGAGAGATCAACCAAAGCATCCTTACGTGACAGTATTAGATTTTTACATCATTGTCTAATCCCTGTCCCGTAAGATGCCCTGATTGATCTGATCATTTGCTTTAATGATTGTAATTGAATGATTGAGCTTCTTTTCTTGAGTATAGACTATTATTATGATGACCATAGGCTTGGTGTGCGTGTGAGTGTGTGTGGGTGTGCGTGTGCGTGTTTAAATGTTGTGGCTGTGATGTTTGTGGTGATGTATGCGATGACAAAACAACATGAAAATGTATGCTGAGCAAAGTTGATTCTTGAATGGCCAGTTTCTTTGCTGAACCTCAACTCGTATCTACTGGCATAAGAATCTCAACCTTGAGATGCCTTTAAATACTCGCTCCTTCGTTCAATCGTCGTTTATCAAGCCTCAAGAACTCAATATCAAGTGAGCACACAACAACATCAACAACAACTGTAGTTTCTATACTTAGTTGATATAGTGAATTAACAGGATGCTCGTTGAATCAAGCCCGTTGAATGTTGAATGTGCGTGTGTGCATGTGTGCATGTGTTTGTCTGCATGTGCTTATTAGCTTCGGAGTGTGCGACGTAGCTTGCAAATTATAAAAAAAAGCTACGTGTCGATCAGATCGGTTAGCTTCAGGCAAAGTGTCGCGCGCGCCGTTCATCGATGATGGTGACACCGTTCGTTGTGTGCTACCGATCATGGTCTAAATAAATTCATTTCACTAGTGTTGTTGCTGCCGCCGTTGTTGTTGTTGTCGTATCGCATAGACACACTCACGCACACACATAGACATATACACACGCACCATGCTCGAATGTGCCACCAATTTGCGAGTGCGATGCGCGCGCGCCAACGTGTGCTATGCATTTGTCGGTCTAACTAACTAATAACATGGTCGATGATCATGGTGTTGGACAATTTGTCTCCTTTGGCAACAAACTTAAATAATTGCTTGGCCTGCAAATTTTCGTTTGTGTGTCTACTGCAACCTGACTGTTGCTGTCGATAACGACCGACAACAGCGACAACGGCTAACAATCTATGAGAGGTTCGTTGTGGTCGCCATCGTAGTCGCCGTCGAGTGAATTTCTCTAGCTGTTGCACACCGCAATTTCTATAGCTATTATTATTGTTGTTGTTGCTGCTGCTGTAGTTATTGCTCTCTCACTCGATTGACTATTCTTACTATACTCGATTCGAGTTGATGGTGCTGGCAACACTTATATGTCTCTCATTGGAATGATGATAAACTGTGCACTTGTACGTACTGTACACTTGTTAACAACAACGATGGATGCAACGACGTACAGACCACGATCACATCAAGATCGCCATGCCGGTTCGGTGCATGTTTTTTTTAGATTCACTGTTTTTTTAGATTTACTGTTCTAGCTCGAGCCAGTGGCTTGCCAGATGGCTGAATAGCTAACACAGCAGCAATACCGGTCGTAATGCACTACTTCTATCACTCAACACACACACACACACACATACACGAACATACAGACGCACGTTAGCATGGTAGTGTAGCACGACTTTTGGGCGCACATTCATGCTCGATCTCATCAGTCTCCAGCGTCAGTTAGTTAACACGAACATCATTTCGACGGCGGAGGCAAGTGTCGATCGAAACCCAACGGCTGATCATACATGTGAATGATCATGAGCGCATGTACACTAACTGGCAAACACTACGTACGTGTCTTTCCATATGTTCGATGAGACTCAACAACTCGATTAGACTCCGCGATTCAGCATCACTTACATTGCTCGCTCGCTCTTGTTATTTTATCTGCTGCGTACATTTTGGATGTTAATGTTGACTCGAGCTGTAAGCAACAAGCAGCAGCAGAATTGGCAGAAGCGGCGGCACCAGTAGGAGCTTGCCAGAAACAGAACAAAAAAATAACGTACGATATGTTGGTAGTATCCAGTTATTGTAGCTCAGCAATAGCGCACACACACACACACACACACACACACACACACACACACACACACACACACA
>JAIFTH010000561.1:0-22673 GCA_019968535.1 Fragariocoptes setiger | reverse complement strand
GTGTGTGTGTGTGTGTGTGTGTGTGTGTGTGTGTGTGTGTGTGTGTGTGTTTGTCTTTCCTTGCAGTGCCAGTATCGTCATGAATGATGACTATTCTCTCTTCTTCTTCTCCTTTGTCGTCGTCGTCGTCGTCTTTTTCTCGTCATCGACATCGCCTCCGTTGCCTGTCTGGCTGGCTGTCTGTTGGTCTCTGGGCCGCTCGCTGTTGTTTTGCTAGCTCTGTGTCGCAATAAGAGAAGAATAGAGCTGCACGGTAGAGCAATGCATCGTTATTGGCTCGCTTGGGTCGCTCTCGTATGGTCGGTGCGAGCAGTTTTGCCAACCAAGCAACCGAACGATTGCCACATACAATTGATTATTATTATTGGATCGAACGAATGTAGCCAATGTAGTTTGTGCTTTGGAGTTGTTGCTGCTATTTGCTTATAATTTGGCTTATTTTACGCTCATAATCATCATCGGAGAGCATTATCAAAATCTTCAGTGAGCATCATCGTGAGCACGAGCTCTTCATTGCTCTGCTCTGCTCTCAGAGAGCATCACAGTGATTTCAATGCACGCACGCACGTCAACAATGCACACATTGATTATGATGCAATTGAGAAATCTAAACTAGAGAAGAATCATTTGGTGGAAGAAGAATATTTGTTCGAGTGAAATAAAGAAAAAAACAAAAATTAAACGCGCGATACATGAAGCGTCGAGGATTCTTCACTTGAAAGATTGTTGTCAGCAATTCTTGTTCTTCTTTCTTCACAAGCATAACAAGTTCAAACCACTGATCAACAACAACAAAACAAGCAAACCACTGATGCACTGATTCTGCTGCTAGTTAGATTTACTGCTAGTTGGCTGTTGGTGTCGCCACCGCCGCCACCACCGTCGTCACCGTCGCTTTGTCGCGGCACGTACGACTGACTAAATAGTTCTTTTTGCTAGTTCGACGACAACAGCAGCAGCAGCAGCAACTATGAAACCAACGCTGCAAGCAACCATAGACTGTATACTTTGGCAAGCATGGTGTGGTGAGCGTAGAATGTCAGTTCACCTTTGCAAGCATCGACACGAAACTCAGGTCGCAGTGTCAAGTCGTCGCTTTGTTCGCTGCTCGTTCGTTTGGTTTCGTTTCGTTTTTTGGAAAACTTCTTCTCATACTCGCAGTTTGCAGCTCCTCGTTTGCTTTTATTTTTCTTTCCTAGCTGAGTATTCGTCTTCGTGTTCGTCATCTTCATCGTCTTAGTGTTCGTCTTAGTCTTAGTCTTGTCGTCTCAACCAACAACTTGACTCGACTCAACTCAACTAACAATTCGACTAGACTCGACTCTGCATGTGTTGTCGCAGCATCGCCATAGTCAAGCTGTCCTAGCTTGCCTCGCCTTGTCTTAACACACACAGAGTCATAGTCAAAATCAGAATCAGAAAAAGAAAGAACGAACGAACGAGCACATTGCTGTAGGAGCCAATAAGTTTGTTATAGCTTATTAAGCCAACAAGAGATGTATAAGCAAAGCAATGCAAAATGAAATGAAGAGAGCGAGCGACATGCAAGCAAGCAAAAAACAACGACAACAACAACAGCATTGGCAACAACAACAAAACGAGAATCAAAATGAGAAACAGATTCTAAATAAAATACCACTAAACACCAAGCATCACAGACACTGAGCACTGACGAGCGCCAACACCGAAATCAAAACCAAAATCAAAAATGCTCTCATCTCATGCTATAGTTTGTCTTATGCTAAAGTTTGGTTTTGCTCAGTTCGGTTCGGTTCTGTTCGATCCTGTTCGGTGTGCATGTTCCACACACCACACCACACTGCACCACACATTTGGCCACACTGCCAATGCTTTGCTCTAAACATATCGAACGCGTTTCGCACAACAACAACGCTTAACGTACACAAAAACTCAACAGTCCTTCGTTCGTTGGCTCGTTCGTTCGTTCGTTAGAATTAGAAGAATCGTTTGAGATGAACAAGAACGCAATGCAAGCAACCAATTGCGTGGCTTTCTTTCTGCTGTTCGCCTGTTGTCGTTGTTGGAATTCGTTCGTTCATTGGAGTTGGAGTTGGTGCACACACAATAAACAACTGCACAATTGTTTTGCTCATGCTCGCTAGTGTTGCAAACTTTGATCTACAACAATAATCTATGCACGCTTTGCAAGCGACACTCGAGAAAAATTTGCTCTACTAAAAAGCTAAACTTCAACTGACGTGAGCCTCGAGTAGCGCAATATTGAAACTAAATTTTCCGATCATTTGCGATCGTTTTCGTTTGCGTTGCGCTGCGTTGTTCGTTCGTCAATTGATTGCTGACAGAATGGGTCGATCACACAAACACACACAAACACACAACACGTAGCACGGTCAACTATGCAGGAGATATGGTGGTAGGTTCATCTGCATTGCTGCTATGATTCAATATTAGACGACGAGCCTTTGCACAACAACGACGACAGTAGTGGCAGCAGCCACAGCAACAAGCATTGTGTTTGTTGTAGCACACCATCATCAGCTTCACAAACAACAACGCTGGCCAATGAAAAGTGTGCAACATTCAATAATCTAGTAAATGGCCAGAAACGAACGAACGAACGCACAGTTGACCGACTGACTGACCGGCTTCAAACTTGGCTCGGCTAACTTGCTCGCTCAACTCGCCGCTTGTGAGTCAAGTTGTGTTGCGTTCGAATTCATTGCTGCAGCGTGCAGAGTGCAGCCTGCAGTTGGGCTGGTAGCAGCCATTCGTGTGGTCAGTGCGCCAACAACAAAAGCTCTCTAGCTCTCAATTTTACTTCTGTTGCCTACTCTACTCTATTTATGTGTCCGCGTACTGTCTGTCTGCCTCTAAGTCCTGTGTATGTCCATCCGCTCGTTCGTTCGTCGGTTCGTGTGTCTGGACGGCGTGCATCACTCATTACGTTGTGTGTTGTGTCCTTTACTTTTGGCTGGCTCGAATCTGAGCTTCGCCGCTCATTCCAACAATTTGACTGCTGTAACATACAACTGTCTGACTGTCTGTCTGTGTGTCGCTATTCCACGTACCCAGCTACATGTTTGTGTGTGTGTGTGTGTGTGCTTGTCTGCTGTCTGGCTAACTCACCAACAAAATTCGCAGCTCACTCACAGTAAGTATCGTGTATGCTTTCGGTATCAACGTAACGTGTGACGTAACGCAACGCAATGCAATGGCTGTTGCCGTCACCGCTTCACTGCCACGCCCATTACTGACGAACATACCAAGCAAGAGAACAAAGCAGCACAATTCACAGCCTCTTTCTCTCTGTCCTTTTTCGTTGACTGTGTGAGTCAGTATCGTGTGTGTGTGCTTGAGGCGAGCTATGGCCACTGTATCTCACGCCCGTGTGTTTATGTGTGTGTGTGTCACTTTCTCACTCACTCATTCACTCGTACACACATACACACACACACACACAGCACGATTATTACGAAGAGCAATGCGCACGCACGCACACACGGGGATTACGTAAGCGCCCCCAACTGACTGATGCAGTGGACTCACACACTCATTGGGCCCATCAGACGGCTCGTTGAGTCATTGGTCGTTCAGTTGGTTCGCTCGGGCGGCCGCTCGAAGTCAACGGCAACTTCACTTCTCGAGTTTCTATTGAGCGAGCCATTGAGTTTCTGTGTGATGTGCGTGTGTGTCGTCTATAGCTCTAGTTTCACGCACTCTTTAGCTTTCGCTTGCTTACTCCTTTGCGTTTGCATTGTTGTTTTCGTTTTCGTTTC
The DNA here is from genome assembly GCA_019968535.1 of Fragariocoptes setiger. Lineage (NCBI taxonomy): Eukaryota > Metazoa > Arthropoda > Arachnida > Trombidiformes > Phytoptidae > Fragariocoptes > Fragariocoptes setiger. The sequence goes on along the minus strand of JAIFTH010000561.1, from coordinate 18,915 downwards.
CGTTGGTGTTTGCGTTCGCGTTTGCGTTTGCGTTTGTGTTCCCGTTAGCGTTCGCGCTCAATTGCCGCAATGACGAGACGCTGAATGCTCGCTGCTCGCTTGCTGCTCGTCAAGTACACAGCGTGCACTCGCACAAATACTACGCGCACGCGTTTGCACATGCACCACACCGAGCTCGTTCGTTCGAACTAACAAGAAGTTCTGTGCAACAAAAAACACTTATGAATGTTACTGAACAAAAAACATGCATAACATTGCGACATTTTACATTATGAGTGGATGTGTAAATGAAACACTTGATTTGATACGATGTTGACCAACAGTTGACCAATAAAGTGTCAGACTGAAGAATATTTTAATGAACATTGCTGATGCAGTTGGCAAGATCAGCAGTTGGTTGTGGTTGTAGTTGTGGTTGGTGCACTAGTGGCAGTTGAACGGCGCGCTGACCTGGCGACGGGCGCGACAAGTGCGTTGCGGGTGATACGTATCACGCCCATCAGTGGTGCCTCGAATAGAACTGATACCGCCAGGCCGCCCAACAGAGCCACCCAAACATTTGAAATAATTGAGGCCAATAGTGTGTTACTGTTGGGCACAACCAGATCGCCCGGATTTGTGTGAAAATAGAACATTGCCATGATGGGCACGTGTGACAGTAGCAACGACAATGAAGCGCGTGATATGGGAGTCCATACACGCCACTTGAATGGTTTAAACCAATCAATGGTAGATAATGATGGTGACGATGATGCAATGGATGAATGTTTGCGCGTTCTCCATGATGTGGCGCCACAATAAATGAGCCAATTTATGCAAACACTGTACAGCCAAATACGAACATAGACACTGAGCGCCAACAGAGCACGCAACATCGGGCTGTGTTGCTCCTTGATGGGGCCAATTGAGACAAAAGTGACTATTGGCACAGCGGCAATCACAAACCAAGACAGTACGAATATGACAGGTGCTAATTGTTTCCAATTAGATTCATTGTGCGCTCGCGCTTCTTCATCGTTGCAGTCGATGATAACAATGGATGTTGGAGTCGGTTGCTGGGACGAAGATGTGAATGTTCGTTGTTGTTGTTGCTGCTGTTGTCGAGTTCGGGACAAGTGTATCACATGTCCAGTGATGAGACCCAACATGTAAGGCGCCATTCGTGCCAACGGATGCGTGTAGCCGGTGCGCAAGTACATCACCAAAACGATATTGTACGGCAACTGAACAGACTTGTACAGTGACGCTACATCCAGTCGCCACAGTGAGTACGTGCCGCACAGCACCGCCAGCCAGCTAGCCGTGAGTGGCAGCGCGTAGCGCACGTACCACTCAACACGATGACGCAACACATGTATCGAGTACACCACTATTGGTGTGAACAGAAACAATTGAAAATCGACCGCTAAGTACCAGCCGTAGGCGGCGCATTGAGGACCCAATTGACGATAATTGTTCAATAGCAATGCGCTCAACCACCATGGTTCATGTAAACATTGCCAAGCTTGAGTAGTGTTGGAGGTGGCATATTGCGACATCGGACCCATTCGATCGTTCGATCCAATGTTGGCTTTCAAACACCAAGTGGACAGTATGAGCAACGGGGCAACACGTGCATAGCGGAACACAATCATAACGAGCCAAGTGCGTGCTGACGTGATCACTCGATGGCCGGCACGAAACACAGTCAGACTGGTCAAAATGCCAGTAATTGCCAAGAACGTGTCCACACAGGCAGGCGCAATGTCGGCCAGTACACGCCACGGTACGATAGTTTCATACCACGATGGTACAATTGTGAAATAGTTGTCGTACAGCTCTAGCATCATCATGCATACGTGGCCCACCATAACAGCCACCATTGAGATGGCCTTCAAACCGTTCAAAATTTCCAAATCACCTAAATTGGCTTTGGGCGCCGACAACAAGCGTCGACAATTGGCCAACGGTGACATTAGATCAACCCAAGTGGGCAATTTGTTGTTGATTGTCTCATCATCATCTTGTTGCTCGTTATTATTATCTTGATTGAGATTCAATTTTTTCTGCTGCTCAATTGCTAGTGCAATGCCAGAAGTTCCGCGCCCAAATGCTTGGTGTTGTTTGTCTTTAGGCATCCAAATGCCGGATTTGTGCGCTAAATGAGCCAACAGAGCCATCAGGCTCATTGCCAACCACAAACGCAAGAACCAACGCCAACTTTGCACAGTCCAATTATCAGTGGCTCGAATCAACGCTGACTTAGGATCAGGCCAACAATACAGCGACACAATCTTAGCACCGGCGTAACGTGCTGCTATTCGCTCGTCCAACAGTACTTGCAATTCTTCATTGATTGTTGGCCACGATTGTGTATCACACGTGTCGGGCAAACACACGCCCATCTTTATGTTCATCATTTTCATATGAAAACGTGTTTTGGGCCAATCATCGTAGCGTAACAATGCATAACAATAGCGCATTTTCACTTGTTCTGCTTTGTCCACACTTGTTTTCCTGGCTTGCTGCTGCTGCTGGTAGTGATCTTCATCGGTGTAAATCAACGACAATACAGTGCAATGCGAATAATCTCCGGGCCATAAGAATGGCGACTTATATGGCGAACCAATTGAACGACCATAAGTATTGACAATAGCATCAACGTTAACATTAATATTCTTGCCCTTGTTAGCTTCCCGTTGATTTGCCACATTGTTCGAGACAATAAATTGCATTTGAGCTTTGCAACGTGTCAGGTTGACATTGGGGCCGCGTGCACGTACTAGATCTTGGTAATTGTCGTAATGCGAATCACCGTACGGACCAAAACCGGGCACACTCTGATAATAATGGGCGTTGAATTGGCGCAACAATAAATCTGTGGCATTGTCAACTCGATTGTTGAATATTGACTCGTGCACTTGTGGAGCAATCACAGGATCATAACTGTCTTGGCCAGTGATCGCACTGGTGTTGAAATAGAAATCGTACGTGTCGTCGATGAGCTTCGAAGCAGTGGGCTCTCCTTCGAGTCGCAAATCCAGCTCGATTGGTGTTTTCTCGTCCAACCAAAGCCAGGCATGACAAAGTTGAGCACACAATAGCAGAGTATTTAAAATTGAAAATAGCTTCATTTTAGCACACCATTACTAGCACACACTCTTGGAGTTACCAGAGTTCTTTTTGTCAATGATTTCGTTGATATTATTGATGTCTTTGAACTTTTTCATTAAAAAAATAAGTTTTTACCCTCAAGTTGTGAATGAATGAGCGAGTATAAACTTTGAACACTGAGTCGAGCTGTGTGTTGACTTTCTCGACACTTTAAACAGGGTAAACAAGCAAAATAAAGTCAAAAATCAACACTCAAGTGCTAGTCGACAAGCGAGTCGTTTGTCGTGACACTCCGCACAACATTCGTCAAGCAATCAATCCCGTAGGTGCTGATACGCTGTCAAAGACGGTCATCTAACGTCACACATTAACTTTTTGACAGGTGTGGAAATTTGAGATGTGACAACAAGTGTTCATTCAGTATTCTCCATGCTGACATTCACGACGATTGTCGCTCACCGAATCAATCAGCGCTAGGTGGTTGTCAAACAAACGTTTCGGGATTAATGAATCCCGAGGAGGCGTTGAATATATTCGAACATTGAAAAAGTGGTTGCATTGACATTATTTGGGTCCATTCTTCTGAACATAATGAACATTGTTTGAGGCTCATCCATACTAATATAATCCATGTCTGATTTCCAGACATGATCACTGATACATAAATCACTGTTACACAAGCTCAATGACGCGAGAGAGAGAGAGAGAGCCAAGACAACGTTGTTACTTCCCTTTCACATATTTTTCTCATGTGTGAATATTTACTGAGGTATAAGAAATGTATAAGTCGTGTAATTTTTTCACGAAAAGCCTTTGGTTGAAGTTTTTTTAAACATATTGCACACAAAAACGAAGAAAAAGAACAAAAGCAAGGTGAAAATCAAAATCACATTCAGTCGAGTTATTGCAATCATATATCAATCGATATTTGACACATGTGATTCGACCGGACAGTTTGATTTTGTTTAAAACCTAGCCCCTCCGTCTAAGTGCCTCAACAAAAAAGTCGTCTCTCGCAAATTGAAGGAGTTCCAACAAAAAGCTTAGCTTCGAGTCGCATCAATGTTGATCCAATCGACGCCATTGAGATGGTCGATCTTATGGTAGAAGAAGCTACAACTTGACAGACAACATATGCTCATGTATTTGTTAGTCTCGACAACAAGTAACAAACTCGGCAAAATTACAACCAACAATCAAACTTGCCGAGTGCTTCGGATTGCTTTAGAAATGAAACTCGTCACAGACATCAAAATGAATCGCAACTCACAAGTCAGTAAAGCCATGTGTTTAAAAGCAATCTCCATTTCATTGCATGAGATGTTCCGATCAGCTGTTTTCTATTTACATCCAAAAGTAGTTTATTTTGATTCCTTGCGCCGCTTCTGGTGGTAAAACCCGTTCGATTTGGCATAATTGTGATATTTTTATCATATGATTCAACGTAAATCTCAAACAACTCGATTGAATCGAATAGTTCGTTTGAGGTGCCAATTAATTGTGATTCATCGATATCTAGAAGAAAACAATAAAGTATTTAAGATTTTTATTAATGTTTACCATGAATTGTGGTAATTTCATGTTGCTGTCGCCACGATGTCAAAACGTGACCCCAACAAAATCAAAGCCAAACTGGAAGCTTTGAGACAACTCGAATTAAAACGCGATAAATGGTCGCGTGAGTACGCCAAAACGTATCGAGCCGATCCAAATGCCATTAAATTTGGATGGGGTTTGGGTGGGGCGGTTGTTGTATTTTTCGTCGCATCTTACTTGATGGTACGTGGCGCTACAAGAGTATACACGCAAATTCAAGCCACCATAGAGCAACCACCTAGAGATCCTGAGATGATTGTGGACCCCGATACAATACGGTGTAAAGATCAGGAAGATAGCACCACGACTCGATCATTTTAATTGATGTTTCTCAAGACAAACAAATTTATGGTAAATCAATTTACATATAAATTTTATTTTATTGTGTGCGTGTGTGTATGTGTATGTGTGTCAGAAAATTGGCGAGCCCGCCAGCATTCAAATTTTACTCGATGAACATACACTCAATAATCATCAATCAATTTAGTGAGTCTCTGATTGTATAAAACAGACACAATAAACACTTCTGTCTATGAAAGATAGATTATTACAGCAAAAATACAGCTAAATATAGTTGGAAAACAACGCGCACTAGTGAAGTGGTTGCTGGCGTTTAAGAGTCGAAAACAAGTCAGTAGTTGATTTGCTCTCGATGTGAGTGTGTCTGAAAATCATGAATAAAATGGATCGCTTGTTACGAGCACCTTCAGTTGCTACTAAATATAGTTTCTTCCACAAGTACAGACGATCATTGCTCATAGGAATAAAGTACAGATGAACCGAGAGCTCGCGCTCTGGTCTCTCTATTGAATCTCACGTTGAGGCTAGACAGTGAAAGCATTCGATATTTGCATGGAAACTACCATTCAGCAATATGGGAAATTAAGGAAGATCAATCTCTCCTGAAATAATGGCGTCTCTCCATCAATCCAATCAAGAGTGTTTATCGTCTTTGGGGGCTTATTTTCGGCTTACAGATCCCCTACGGAGCTGTTTACGTTGCTCGAATTTGCTTGATGGAGCTGTTATCGATGTCGGTTGATTGCTAGGTATACAAATCTTGCTCAAGTTGGTAAATGATGCTGCTTATTTATCTTTAGTTGATTTTTCATTTTAATGTGAGCATCTACAATTTGCTAATAGCAAGATGATTACAGAAATGCAGTTGATGGGATGCAATTCGTAGCACTTTAAAGATTTGGCAACCGACGACCTTGTATCGAAACCATGTCGAGCGCGCCAAATGAGTTTAGCAGGAAAGTATCTCATTGTTTGCGAGTGCACTAAGGACTATTGTGACAACCTCATTGTGTCGATCTTGGTTCTTGGATTTGTGGCATCGATTATGCCTATGACATAATTGAGAACCTGAGGAGAAATCTAAACGGCTGAATCCATTGGAACATGGCGTTTAACAGGACCCGTGGTCCAAATTGGTCCGGCGATGAGCCCGATTCTTATCCCTACAGCCCGAATTAGAAAGTCATAGGTCCTCAAAGAGTCCCTCGTATAACGCAGTCGGACATTTAACACGCTTCATAGGCCCTGGATTGCGTTGCATTTCAGTTATCTCAATTACCAGAACACAATCTTTCGTCGATCTTTTCCACAGATTGCACGATCTGATGCTGACTGTTGTGTAGACTCCAACGAATCACGTGCCTATCGTCGTATCCAATCACCATGATCAACCATCTCATCACGGTCAGACTTGATTTCAGTGTTAACAGGACTGTATCGTTGATCGAAGAGTATTTCGACATCTGTATATTATCTCTGAATAAGGAATTAAATCCTTTGAGGAAGTTTTTACATTCACTAAAACAGCCAACCGTATGAAGAATATGACTATTTTGCCATGTGCCGATTTTAGAAACGACATAGTTTGCTGATGAAATGACGTAAATTCAAAGTTATTAATCGTTCGCAATGCATACTGAATGTATTTCGCATTTTCCACATTGAGAAATAATGAGTCTCTAAATTTACACTGTATAAATCAAAGAGAAAGAGATGGTTGAAACATAATTTCTTATCATTGATTCTAATCTAACACATCGTATTGTTCAGTGTGTGGGGGCGCAAGACAAACATGAAGAATATCTGAAACACTGCAATTTAAAATATGGCACAAGCTCAACGAGGCCCGAGGCAAATTGAATCGGCGCAAATTCATTGCGGTAGCTTGCGAAATTCATTCCTGTCGAGCTGGCAAGGCGACATTAGCACGTTGCTCATTTGGCGACCTATCATCTTGCCGCATCGTTGGGGCCCATCCTGACGCCCACGCGTGCTCTTTACTCGCTTGTCGCTAGCCGACTGATTGTGGACCCGAGCTCAGGCGAAAGTGCAAGCTAAAATACATGTGCACAACGCAGATGCGCGATCAAACATCCAGACGGACATACAAAAGCCAAAAGGGAAACAGACGGGTCGGCAGACAGACGAAATGAAACGCATTTAACCGTTCAATCGACAGAAATGATTGTTAGATAGTTTGCTTACAGTTCGCTGCGAAAAACTGGCTAATCGACCGATCGATTGATTCTCAGAAACATCGCTATGTGAAGGTGCCTACTGAATTAAGTGTCGCGCATGTAGTTCTAATGTTTCCATTGGTGTAATTCATCGATGGAAATGCGACTAGTGTTCGCAATAACAACAATAACAACAACAATGCTCCACATGTTTGACGTCAATCTGTGCCGACAGGAATTGATATGAAAAGAGCACAAAGTTACAAAGGGCTGTTTGCTCTATAATTTGTGAGGCTGCCCATGAGAGTATTATTTTGTTACGTGGCATTGTGTGTTGTAACAGAGCCCAATTCGTTGTACGTGACCACGTAAAGGCCACACGATGAAGGTCTGAAGATAAAACAGATCTAAGCGTAAAAAAGAAGAAAAAGTACCGCTCCACCTCGCGGGATGACTTAGCATGTAATACGCACGTGATGACGTAACTCGTGGAACGTGCTTGATCTGATTATGAGGGTAAATTGATAAGTCCGAGGCAAAGTTCACGAACTATGAGCACACACGTAGACAACGCCAAGTATCCGCCGGAGCTTACGCAAGTCATCTCGTAACAAACAAACTAAACATAATGAATTCACAAATGATGAATGAATGAATCGAAATACTTGTTCCTGTATCTCAACAGACATTTTCTATTCCCCAATAGTTTATCACTTCTGGGCTATTCTCAATCATTCTTTTTTTAATAAATATCTTGGATGGGGTTTTGAGTAAATGTTAAACTTTACACACCCTCTTATCTTTTTGTTTCTCTAATTGTCGAATTCTTGTAACCAAACTGTCGAGCAATCCTGATGCTCCAAAGCGAAACAATGTTGGTGATAACCACACTGGCCCCAATAAATGCTTAACCAAAATGAGCCAATGCAATGCGTCCTTGAACTTGCGAATGCCACCGGCCGGCTTGAAGCCAACACGTACACCTGTCGCCAAATAATAATCAAGCACGGCACGCATCATGAAATATCCGATTGGCAGTGTGGCGTTGACATTCTCTTTGCCAGTGGAGGTTTTGACAAAATCAGCGCCAGCCAATATTGACACCAATGTAGCAAGGAATATTGTTCGTGGTGTGCTAGACAACAAATCACCAGCGCCGATAATCACTTTCACATGAACAGGATCGTTTTCATCTGACATCTCACGAGCCAAGCTGATCATCTCGCACAATTCTCGATGTACCGTGAGCCAATCGCCAGAAATTGCGGCCGCTCGATTGATAACAACATCGATTTCGTTGGCACCACTTTCAACCGCATATTGCAATTCTGACAAACGGCTCTTGAGTCCGTATTGACCTGACGGGAAGCCAGTCGCAACGGCTGCTATTTTGACTCGATCCGCTGGGTTGCGACGTAACTTGGCCAACGTGTTGTGGCAATCGACCACTCTAGCTGGGTAAACACACACAGCGGCACACTTGATGTCGGCACCATTTGTGGGCAATTGAGAAGACACTCTGGATACGGGGTCCGCCGTCAGTTCGTCTTCTGAATTGTCATCATCATCAATCAATGGTGCAATAGCACGATAACAAACGCGCTCAACGTTAGTTATAGTGTCGTCGCCGGCCAATGTTGTCAGATCGATACACCTGACTGCTAACAATAACAAATCGTACTCTTCATCGATGCCAATTTTTGAGCAATAATATTTGACGTGACGTATCATATCTCTCATTGTACTAATGTTCCATGTGAATTGACGAAATAAGATGCGTAAATCTTTATTATCCATCAATGACATCCTGGGACTTTCTAACTGATAAAACGGCTCGACGGGCTCTGTCTCATCGAGTGGTTCATCTTTGCTAGGCTTCGGCAATCGTACAGGTGTTGATAACGATGTGTCCATAACGTATAGATTCTCCTTAATAATAAAAAATAGTAGGTCAAAATTTCATCCGTGATGTGTTCTAATATTGACAAATAATTACACATAATCAGCTGTTTACAGAAGCTGCTTATCTTCTGACTATGTCACGCGCAGCCAAAATTGTACGTTTCTTCATGAAAGATCATTCAAAGATAAGCTGGCCCGCCACACACAGGTTTTTGTGGACATTTTCTTTTCTTTTTTTCACTTTCTTTTATTCATCAAGCGTTATGAATTTTACTTGGATTCGTTACTAACTGTTTGTGACGCATGAATTCTGGTCCATTCTTTGGCCGTTTTGATAGCCTCAGCTTCGTTCACTTTCCATTGGTCGGCCACTTCATTGTTGAGAGGATCGTCGGGATTCGGTGCCGACAGTAATGCTTGTATGGACAACAATACTGTTCTAATTTGCAACGCCGGGCTCCATTTGTCCTTAAGAATGTCCAAGCAAATACGGCCTAATTTATCAATGTTTGGATGATAGATCTTGGTTACGAATCTCACCTTTGGTGCTGACATGGGATACTCTTCTGGTAGAAACAGTTCCAATCTAAAAACGCCACCCTCAAAGGGCGATCCTTCCGGGCCACTAACTATTACATGAAAATAACGCGCGTTTTGTTCATCGGCGACGGCGCTAATACCAGGCACTGGCTCGGCCATCAACCTTTGAGTCTCTTTGATTATGCGCTTCGGTAGAGTGTTGTGATCCATGGTGTGAATGTGTGTGTCTGTGTATATATATGGTGTTCACTACCCGCGCCTCTAACTGGTCTACAAGTAAAATCTCAGTGCTCTCGGTCAGTTAGTTTCCCCAATTATGAATTGTATTGACAATAATTACAATAATAATAATATTGATTAATGGTTCTATCAATCTCTGGTTTGAGCAAGCCAAAACACAAGTGTGTACACAACTTGAACAGCTGAACGATACCACACTTTGTGTAATACAACCAGTCACGCAGGCGCTATAGCATAGTTGACTCGATTGAGTCAAGCGCGCAGTTCAATCGTAAAATTGAACTGCGCGGGCCGTTCGATACAGCTGCGTCGGCGCACATCACGCGTGCGATGAACGCGGGATGTTGAGCCAAAGCAATTCTTTTATTTATATTTCGAATTTTTTTCGATCAACACTCATTGGACGATTCTTTACTATTATTATTTTCAATTTTGCCGGCGCTAAATTACAAAGCTTTTTTTGCACTACTATGACGATGGAATCCAAATCAAAGTCGGCTGCAAATCAAACGTACGCCGAAGGTGAAAAAGTTTTATGCTATCATGGAAATTTAGCTTATGAAGCGAAAATTATCCAAATTCGCAACGATGGTGACAAGAATCAGAACTATAAAATACACTATCAAGGATGGAATAAAAACTGGGACGATTGGGTCGCCACAGATCGTTTGCTCAAATGGAACAACGCTAACCTAGAGCTCAAGCGTAAACTTGAGCTTGAGGCTAAGAAAATTCAATCCGAGCAACGAAAAAGCAAGGCCAAAAAGCGTGAAAGTCAAGCGAGCGTTCCCGGTGATGATGCTAGCAGTACAACTTCAACTCCCTCTACACCTGTCGCACCTGCCACGGGTACCAAAGAGAATCGACAGCAGCAATCTGCTTCGGTGATAGCTGAACCGCCCCCTGAATTGGTACCTCTCAGGCCAGAGACCAAGATAAAAGTGCCCGAGGAGCTCAGATCGTGGCTCATCGACGATCAGGCAGCTATCAAAAACAAAAAATTGTCTGTTTTACCAGCCTCTCCCACTATTGCAACTATATTCCAAGATTATGTCCAACAAAAGCGTAACTCCAAATTATCAATCGATCGTGAGCTCATGATCAATGAAATGACCCGAGGTCTCGGCTTGTACTTCAACTCTTTGCTGGGTGGGCATTTATTATACAAATTTGAACGACCTCAGTACCAGTCAATACTCGAAGAGCGCGGTAATGAGACAGACTTGACAACAATCTATGGTGTTGTTCATCTCGTTAGAATGTTCCCAAGACTGCCTTTCTTCTTATCACACGCATACTTGGATGAAAAAAGTCTTACCTCTATCATATCTTATGTTCACGATATGCTTAGGTGGCTCAGTAAAAATACATCTTACTACGACCCGAATGAGTATTATCAAGTTGCTCCGCCAGAGTATCTGAAATAGGATATGCGTGTCGGAACATCGACAGTCTCAAGACTTTTTGTTGGATACACAAGTCATATGGACACATATTGAACCAACATCGATAGTTCCTTCGTGACGTTTCCCAACTTTGAAACGCCTTCTGAAATACCAATCGCTTTATGTACATACTTAGACACAGGTTCAACAAATAAATTTAGCGTTGGTTGCATAAATTGTTGTGTAATTAATTCACCGAACATGAACATTATTTATTCTAAGTTTAAGTTCTGTTAGCTTGTTTTATTCTACCCCTACGTGCTTTAGGTGCCGGATTAGGGGGCGCTGGCGCGGCCGCTGTATTCGGTGGGCCACTGTCTGAGTTGAATCGCATGGCGCAATTGTCATGGCATACAACCGACACCTTCTGATTCATGTCCATCACGTAGTATTTGTCGCCTTTTTGGAGAGGCCGACCACAATATGAGCAACGAAAGCATTTATCGTGAAAAAATAATTGTTGAGATTGTTGTGGTCCGTGTAGAGAACCTGGATATGAATGATTGAATGTCGGTATAGGAAATACAAGGTGTTAGTGGAGTTTTTAGCTATATACACATCGTTCAACTGGTTGTTGTGCGCTTCTCACCTTGATTTGAGGTTTGCTTGAACGAAAAAAAGTACTGCTCATTTGTTATTTTGACAGTACACACTGAACAAGTGGGTCCAAACTGGTTAAGATAATCTTTCTGACACAACATGCGCCCGCGTGTCTCGAAAAATTTTGAATCAAGCAATTGGTTACAGTCAGAGCACCTCAGGCACGCAGAATGCCAATTCTTATCGTCCGGACTCGTACGGGATATATGCCTATCAAGAATTGCCTGTTTGCACTTGTGACATTGTAGTGCCCTATGAGCGTACATGTTGATAAATCAGTCCGTGGATTAATGGTATAAATAGATAGTGTAATTGAGCATTAGTTTTAAGTGGTCGATAAAAGCGCGCTAGAATGCGCTGGTGTTGCACCACGGACGCAAGAAAACGGGGCAATGGCATTGGAAGCGACGGTTAGCTTACATTGTGGACGTGGTCAATTCTTCAGGCGTATCCCAAGTGCCAAAAATATTAATTTGGGGACACTCGCGACAATAAAATGTCTCAAATTGATATTAAACAATAAGGATGTTAATTTGATGTAGCGCCAAGTTTAAAATTTCAGAGAATTTTTCTGCATAATTCCTGTCAAACAGTGGCAGAATCAACTCGTTAGTGAGACACTGGTGTGCTTGATAGAAATGTCATTCAATATAGACCGGACAATATTTGTGCAACCTCGAAAAATGGTAATTGATGCTTCTAAAAACAGGTGGGCACTGTTGGACATGAAAATTACGTCAGCTGTAATCCACAGAGCTGATGTGATCACTAAAGTCTAAGAGATGCGACAATGCGCCGCCTGGTGGGAGATACAGAATTAAAGTGTTCATTTGGATGAACAAGAGTGAATTGTGTGAAGCGGGGCAGCAAAAAAAATAAAAAAAAATCACGTAACACATTGACCAATAGATGGCGCTCAAGTAGAGTGTTTTGTTATGAAGGCTCTTTGTGTGTGCGAAATGCAATGGGTTGCATCATATACGGCTATGTTATACCGATCATGAATGTGCAATAAGGGCAAAAATCAAATAATGAATTGCGTAATTTGTGTAATATGAAATGTTGCCCACGAAGTTAGTGCAGTCGAATGCGGCGAAGATTCACATTTTTGCACTGACTGCAAATTTTGTTTCCCTAGATAAAAAAAGCGCTTACTTATTGGAATGAACATATGATGCTGAACAAATTGATGTGTTGTGTGTGATGCTCATTCGTCGTGCATCGTTCGTCGGGTGCGCGATTTATGCTGTGAGCTAACGGGAGATCTTGACGATATTACGACTCCGCCTCCGAGCTCGCGAACGTCACTTCGATCGTGTACGAGATTCACGAATCCATTCATTTAGGTTCATTGAATCGACAAAGAGCGATTAGCAATCATCGAACGGTTAGATGATCGAACGACAAGCCGATTGAGCATTCAACATTGAAAACATACACATACTCACACGCGGCGTTCTTTCGGCTTAGAGCCCACAACAGCAACACCAACAACAATAGCAATGGCATGCCAACGTGTTCTTGTCAGAAATCGATCGTCGATCACAGTTTATGCATTATTGTTATTGTTTTAACACGTCAGAAGAAGACTTGACGCTTCACTCCTGCTCGAGCATACAACAGCGACAACAAGAGCGGTACACCGACAACCAATTCTCGCTCGCGATAAGCTCGTGAGAATCTCGACGAGCCGATAGCATTTAAACAACAGAAGAAATGAGCGAGACGCATGCCGCTGAAGCGTGTGTCAAGCACACCCAAATGCAAGTTCGGCCCAAATCATCTCAAGTTATTGATTGCAATAAGGAGCAGCAACAGCAACGACTACAATGAGATATCACTGCACTGCAAACAATCACCGATGATAATTGAGTGTCACATTTATCAGAAATTAAGTGTCAATTCGGCGTCGTCGTTTGACTGTCGGTCGCTCAATGTGTTGTGTTCTACATATTGAGAGAGCAACAAGAGAACACAAGGCACAATGCAACATTGAAAATTCAGCTTCATAAGTAACAAGTTGTCCATACTGATCTGCCATAGAAAAAGCTATCCTACTATCCTCAATCAGTGCCAATTAGTACATACAAGAGTTTCAAATAATCTAGCCAAAATTTTGACGCTCAAATTTGAATAATCAGTTTGCCATCAACAAATCTCCAAACACAAAGTTCCTCTTCGTTTATCAATCATTATTAGGCAATAAGCAAATGGTGACAAATTTGTGTCATCTTCATCATAACAACAACAACAAGAGAAAGAAAAGAGAAGAAAGTGAAGCTCTCCAACTGATGCAATGTATTTATTTGCTTGCGTGACATAACAATAGACATGATTGACACAACAGGAACAAGAACTACAAGTCACTTTAACATTGAAATTTAAAACAATAGCACGCAATTGTACATTGCGTAAAACAAAGCTTGTGGCTAATATTGTTGTGCGTTAACATTAAGCATTCATCACTTGTCACACAACAATAGCAAACAAAATAAGAAAACGACCTTTTTGTCAGCGAACGTTGGTACGCCAAATGTTGATGTCATTGTCACTGTAACGTTGTTTGCCGGTCTCTGTCTGTGTGATTTCGTCACCATCACTTCACGTTCCGGTGTCACATAAATAAATGTTTGTGTTGGGCAACACGACGATCTCAAGAGGCGTATAAAAGTTTAAAACACACAAAAGAACTTTATTGATTGAGCTTTTTTACGGCGGCAGTTCAACCTGCCATTGCAGTTGGCACACACACTCACACTTACACATGCTAATGATACATGTTAATTAATTAATGAGTCAGAGCATTCATTCTCTGACACGCTGAGATGAGAAACGATGTTTGCCAACAATCAAAGAGAAGGAATATTTTATCAACTTACAATTGACAATTGACAAAATTCGAGAGAAACTGCCATCCAATCAGTCAGTCAGCCAATAAGTGCAACAACAACAACAAAAGAAAGTAATAATAATAATAATCATGGCATACGATGTTAATAATAGCGCCGCTCGACAGCGTGTGCTGAGCCAATCGATGACACAGTTATCGAGCAGCAGCACCAGTACCAGTACCACCGCCAACACGTTTGCTCACATCAATAAAAATACTAGCCTACGTTACTATGATAATAAAAACTATCACAATAGCAGCGACAGTGAATGTCACACAGCATTCATATTGAACAGCAACAGCAACAGCGACAGTAGACCGCCTGACACGACGATTAAAATGAACGACGATTATGAATATTTGATTAATTGTCAAGATTTAATTGAGACGTGTAAGGAGGCTCTGTTGGAGAACGATAGCAGTATCGATTCATCTGGGTGGTATCAGCAGCAGCAGCAGCAGCAGCAGCAACACCAACACCTTCTATCGTTGGCCGCATTCGCAGATTGTTCGTTCAATATTTGCACATCGTTCACGTCATCGTCAATTGGGACAACGACGACAGCGACAACAAATTCATTGTCAAGTTCGATAGCCTCAACCGGTGGCGAACACCAATCGCCAAGTGATACAAGTCTCCTCGATATACAACAGCAACAACAAGTTTGCCAAAGCGATAACAATGCGAACGATCAATTGTTCGATATTCGTTCGCATCCGACGTATCGAAAGTTTGCCAAATGGTTAAAAATGAATGAACTCAAGCTCAACAAAGCGTGCCATTGTCGTGCCATTGCAGCTATGGCCGCCGCCGCCGCCGCCGCCGCCGCCGCCGCCACCGTTAACAAGCAACAACAACACGAACCAAGCAACATACCTCACCTGAGCGAAATTGCAAGCTTCGACGAAAAAGCAGAAGCAACAATTGGGAATACAAACAAGCACACAAACAATCGAAGAGAGAAAACAATCGATACTGACTGTTGTTTGAACGACAAAGAACAACGGATTGTTGACAAAACTGCTTCATCTGCTGGCAGTCGATCATTTGAATATGCAAATATGTTAGGTAACGCAGCCGCTAATAGCAATGATCGTACGGTGTCGTGTTGTGGCGACAATAGCAGCGGCAGTACCGATTGTCGAGCGACAACAAAGGCAATCGAGGAACAAATTGGGTCATCGCACACAACATTATCGGACATTGGCATCGATGATGCAAGTGTCATTGATGCGACCACCATCACGACCTCAATTGACAATCGCTTGTCGTCAGTCATTCCAGACAACTTCCGATGCAACACTAGCAATCGTTCACAATTGACAAATCAAACAGAAGCGATGCGGGCTATTGATCGTGGCCGTCGTCGTCACCACTCAATGTTCAATTGTTGCCGTCGATTGTGCTTGACAACGACGAGATGGACCTGTCATAGCAGCAGCGGCGGCGTTATCGGCAGAAGAGGCAACAATAATGCACACTACAAACGTTCACCTGTTTACAGCCATTTGTCATTGGAACGATGGGGCAAAAAGCAAACAACATACGAACGTCGGCGTCGCTACCACCGCAAATCATCAGATACAGCTGCTGACGCAACATTTGATGCAGCACACTACATCATACAATGGCCGGACGTTCTGCTATATCGCAAGGTGAGTAGTGTTGGGTGCTTAATTTAGTTTTAGTGGCTCATTGTTTGGTAGCCACCGAAACTGAAACTAGAACTGAATTAGCTTTTGTGTTGGGTGTTAATGTCTGTAATTTCTGTCTCTATAATCGATATATGAGCTCTCTATGCGCCATATTGCTCTTCACTGTTCGCCTCTTATTTTCTCAAAGCAATGCTGCTATTGTTGTTCATTCATTCTCACTGTTCGCCTGCTCGTTTCGTTATCCAATCGTTCGTTCTCTGGTTGCTGTCGTAAGTGGTAGTGTGTGAAACGAACGATCAATCACGCTTATTGTTATTATTATTGATGCCTACTTTTCAAGCTCATCACTAATGACATGACACACTCACGAATTCACAAGCACCAAGCACAACATTAGCGCAACAAAGTCCAAGTTATGCCGATATTTGTGGTCGAAATCGAACGGAATTTCGGACGGCGATGACGATGTTGATGTGTGAACGGAATGTGTGCAATTCGTAGCCTCATCAAGTGATTTAATATCGAAAGTCGTGCAAGCAAACTAAATAAACAGCCAAGCTAACCATCGTAAGCGATTGTGATGTGCGGTGCTGTGTGCAAAGTCAATGTTAAGTGTGTGTAAAGAACAATGCACACATTGAGGTGCGCCCAGTCGATGATGAAGCCTGTTGTTGTTGCTGTGGTCGCGGTTGCGATTGGTGGTTGGCCGAAGTGTGCTATGTGGCTGCTGTGGTCGGTCAATAAACGTCGTCATTACGTCGGCGTAATTGTTCAATCAATAGAATCAAAGCGAAAAATGTGCCCTAAATGCTTGCCAGTTTGTGTGTTCAAAGCAAACATTGTTCTAGTCCATGCAATTTGTTGCCTTAGTATGATCTACAATTGCATTCAGTTTCAGTCGTGTGGCTCAATTGACTCTATTAGCTGTTGTTGTTATTATTATTATTATTATTATTATTGCACAATTGTTGTAGCTTAATTGTGGGCGCGCTGACCACAATCTGTCTTATTCACAGCACATTGAGCAATATTAGCTAGACAGCTCAACAGTTGCAAGTGCACGGAAACAAGATCTACACACAAATAAAAATGTTGCTTTGGCGTTTATAATTTCAATTGAGTCAATTAGCTGGTTATTATGGTGCAGCATCTTTGTTATTATTGTTATTACAGGCCATTGTTTGTTCTAATCTCTTCTCGGTTCTATGGAGAAATAACAACAATAAGGATGAATGATTTGTGTGGCTGCACGTATTGCACGTTGCATTCTTTTGACTGTTTCCTTTTGGTCATATTCTCTAATTCACCTTGTTGTAGAGAGAACCGAACGAACATCGATCGAGTGTTTGGCCACATTGAGCATGGCATGGATCAAGTTGCTCGTGTCTCACATTCAATGAAATGTGAGATCTGTTGTTTACAACAAAAACAACAAAAACTGGTCAACAATCACGTAATCGGACACAAATTATGGCGTAAAAATCACGTCCCTGTAGTTTAGTCTAGTTTCGTTTTTTTAGTTTGGTTGCCACAATTCGGTTCATCCAACAGCTCTATGTGTGGTGTACGTGAGCACGCGCGCGCGCATCACGCATCCAGCAGCTTGTGGTGTCTGTTGTTTTTACAGAAAACAAATTGCAATTTAAACGACACGCAACATCCATTCAAACACCGACACTTGACACATTATTATATGCCATATTATTAGGCTAACGACGACGAGAACGTACAACGCGCATGCATACAATGGCACACAAATTGACCTTTTCACTTCACTTGTTGTCAGTTAATGTTGTGTGTGCGATATTCATTGGCAAACGTACCATTGCAAGAGTAATGCTCTCTTGCTAATACTTTCTTTTCTTTTTTTTCAATTCTAGCGTCAAGCTGACGATATTGTTGTGCTCGGCGTGCCTGACACCAGCAGCAACAGCAACAACAACAATAACAAGCTAATTGGCTGTTGCCGTTGTGCTTGGATCAATTTCACGCTTGGCTCGTTCATCGAGTATGTGCTCGCGCGCGTCAACGTTACGTTGCGTAACACCTAGTGTGTACGTAGAACCACTCGTGGCAAAATATCATCTTGCTGTTTGCACATTTAGCATTCAACATTCAGCATTGTACGTTTCACATTGCACATTGCACATGTTGACTCATTCTCAGACATTGTTAGCGAGTGAACAAGTGAGCGAGCGAGTGACCAGTCCAACAAGTTTTCGTCTCGACATTTGACTCTCGACTTGGCTCTTTTACATCAATAAATACTCGCATCGATTGCGAGTCATCGATAGCTACTAGCAGACTGCTGATCAATGGCATATCGGCATCGTTCTTTCTTTCGCTCGTTTGTTGGCTTACCGATTGGTTAGCCGTCTGGTCGGCTAACACAAGTTCTAAGTGTCCACTGTCTGTTGTTGGCAGCACACACACACACACACACACACACACACACACACACACACACACACACACA
>JAIFTH010000560.1:0-22692 GCA_019968535.1 Fragariocoptes setiger | reverse complement strand
CTGTTTCTCAAATAAGCGATTGAAAGTTGAGTTTTTTAGGCTTGAACGCCCTGTAATGTTGCGAACGTAATGTGCTGTTTATGTTGTTAGAATAATAAACAGTGGCTGAAAATATAAGACAAGCATTTAAACTGCTTGAAATTGCTAACGATACGGGCTTATATCTAACGTCAAGTAATAGTAGTAGTAGCAAGAGTCCTTTATTGTACATCCGCGTACTCGGACACAAATGTCTGCTACTATGTGTTTATCGTGCCAGAGAGTGAGCTAATGAGTGAGAACAAAAATTAACAAATCTATTGTTTCAATCTTTCGACTTGCACCGACTTGTATTGATGCTAATAGCTCGCTAGTCTCACCACTAGCAAGTTCTCTCCACATATGACACCGGATAAATTGCTTGTAAGTAGCGTTGCGAGCAACTTTCGCTACCTGACGTACGCTTTGCGTCTCGTTGCGTTTGTCTCAGCCGCCTGTCGTTTTATCTCGAGATTGAGAGTCTAATCAAGTCGTCAAGCTAAATCGTATGCGCTTTTAATGACGCCGTCTTTATCAATCAATTATCTCAAACTATATAAGCGTCAGTTTTCTCGTGTGTCTAACGCAAAAACATAAAGCATGGAGTAAATTCGACGTTGAGTGACAAGGGCGTTGTTTGTGCACAAGAGCGTACCTTTGAGCAGTTCGCCGGAAACTTGGCAACAGTTACGATTTTAGTTTGATCGAAAACTCCAAATGTGGTGTGGAAGGTTTTCGGGTCAGGTCAGGCTTGACACTTGTCGTGACGCCAATGGCTGCCCAATGACACAAACTTTCACTAATACAAATTCGTTCGTTTGGTTGTCTCCTCAGTGAGTGGTGGTAAGTCGTCGCTGTTGCACAATTGCAACTATAAGAAGCACGCTTAGAAAGATATTGGAACTTATTTTGGTATTCGTTAGAGCACGAGTGACTACACCACGATTGCGATTGAGCGAAAATTATTTATTTCTATTTGTATGAATCAAAGTTCAACTAAATAAAATGAATTGTTCATCTGCATCGACGATATTTGCATTGGTCAATATCGTACTCATCTTCGCACTAATAGCACTATCACAGGATGTTGCACAAGCGCAGCGCTTCCCGCAAGATATCCTTCGTACCCCGAAACAATCCTCTACTACCGCTACTGCATCGAACCCTAGCTCCTCGCTTCCAGTGCAACTTCCTCCCGAGTTGGCACAATTTACTCCTGAGCAACTGCAACAACTGGCTCAATTGAGGGCTATGCAAATACAACAGCAGCAACAACAACAACAAAATCGTCAGTCAACCCAAGAGCAGTCAAATGTGCGTCATTCCGACGCGAGAGCCCAAAACTCACCCCAAACTCAACCTCAACCATCAGTGCGAAGCAATGTGGACGATTTCACTTCTTCATCGAACGATAGATCTGGTGCTGGCAGTGATAGTCTGAGTGATTTGTCTCGAAACGACGCGCCAGCAAGCGCAACGGCCACCGGAACTGCTGCAACAACTGGAGGCGAGACTGAATCCGCCGGAGCACCTACTCCGACGTTCGAAGTGAACTGGAACAAGTGTCCTCAGCTTGAACCGAGCGAAAGTGAAAAGGCCAAAAAGACACAAGTTATCACGAAATGCTTGCAATCGGCACCGATTCCCACCAATTTGACACGCGAAAACGTCGAGGCTCATCGTGAACAAATCGCCACTTGTGCCCTCAAGGATGAAGGTTGGTTCGACGCGGCCGGCAATTATCGTTACGACAAAGCTGAGCTCGAAATCAGATCGAAGAAATTAGAGCCACAGATTGAAGTGCAAGTGTTGAAATTTCATGTGGCTTGCAGAAACGAAGCGGCGAAGAAATTTCCGCGAGAGCAGAAAATGTTGATCGATCAGGTTCAATTCTACCAAGCTTGCATGGATTACTACATAAGTATAGCATGTGAGATTGAAGTATCTGTGGACTCGGCCAGGTAATGAGGAACTCAAGCGTCACCCTTCAGCGAGTTTGAACCTGCGAGTGTCGCTCATGCAGACAATTTTTGTGGATCAATGAATTCATTTTATCTCAACTCAATCACTCACAAATCGTGTGTTGTCTGTCCAGGGCACACCAACGATATTTAACACTAAACAGAGTACACAAGCAAAGCCTACGATCAATCCTTAACACAATATGTTAATTGTTATTCTTATAATTTTATATATATAAATAAAATTGAACCAGTGTATCTTTCACTTGTAAAATGATTACTGTGCGATAGAGTTCGCTATTTTCACACGAACAAGTTTTTCGTTGATAAATGAACCGCACGGCTTTCGTAGAACGCACAGGCTACAGTGAAATTCTTTTGCTGTTCTTATGATCATGAATCAAAACCTAAACACAAATATGGGTAATGGTCACCCCTTGTGTAGATTCACACTTAGCACAGTGATATCCTGGCAGTGAATTCAAATCGTTCTCGCCAAAACCAACGCAATCGCCATGGAACCATTCTTGACAGTTATCGCATTGGACCATGAATCCAACACGAGATGTGCGGCAAATACAGTAAACAGGCTCGTTCTCACGTTCCTTGGGTGGCTCATCTTCCTGCTTGACTTTGATGGAAAGGGTGAGGTTATCGAGATGGCATTTGAGCTTTGTTTTCTTCGATTTGGGCTTAGACTTTGCAACTCCATGGTTGCTATTTTTACCATGATTTGCACCATTCTTGTCAAATTGATCGATAAGATGTTGACATGTTGCACGTAAGTTGCTCTCTGGCTCCCATGTATCATATCTTGGTGGGTAGTTTTTCCATCTGACTAAATATTTATACTGCCTCGCGACAGGACACCAGTATCTGTCACGAAGCGCCTCCACGATATAGATCGTATCATCGGTATCATGGATTCCAGCGACGTCGTTCTCGAACCAAGTTTGATGATCAGAGTTCATGAGGATTTACATTTTTATGTGCAAACTCGATGAGATATAACAATCAACGATCTTTGGTT
This sequence comes from Fragariocoptes setiger, assembly GCA_019968535.1. Lineage (NCBI taxonomy): Eukaryota > Metazoa > Arthropoda > Arachnida > Trombidiformes > Phytoptidae > Fragariocoptes > Fragariocoptes setiger. The sequence continues at coordinate 19,683 of JAIFTH010000560.1, read as the reverse complement.
GATGACTAAAACCATCGACAACACCAACAAAGTCGCGCTATTAATCCATCCACAAATCAGAAAGATCTACGAATCATTCTTCTTCCAGAGAGAATTACAGCTTGAGCAATACCCAAGTTGAGGGACCGCATGCGCAGCAAGAATCGCGCGTTCTTCGAATCGAAGATGCCCTTGTAGTTAGAGAGCTGAACTGGCGTCTGTGAAAATGACTGGGAGTCGTGTTTTCGCAGTTAATCGGGCTTTTCGACTGTCGGAGTCGGCTCGTCGAACTGGCCTGCCGCAGTTCAGTTCATTCGAGCTGCCTGTTTGCGCTGACTGAGCAGTTGCCTCGGCTTGAGCACTGGCAGGCCAGGCGCATCGAGTCGACTGCCGACTCGCAGTTCGGCCGTTTTGTGGGCTGACGAACGTGGGGTTAGGCAGAAAAGGGGTTGGGTTTTGGGCGTGACTGCCCGGCAAACAAGAGTCGTCAGACCTGTGAATGCGAAAGGCGAATTTTTACGCCTGGCCTGGCGGTGTTGTCGGCAGTTCGACTGCCAGCTGCAGTCGCGAATTCACAGGCCGACTGCGCAGTCGAGTCGAATGTGGACAGTTCAGCTCTCTATGTAGTAGTGATGGTGACTATGTCGATTCAGCTCAGCTGCCAGTCGTGAGCTGTTATAAGACGACTGCCGTTCACAGCTCGATTTTCCAGCCGTGAGCTGTTCAATGCGGCTGTGTTGATTCAGCTCAGCTGGCAAAAAGAGCTGCGAACAACAGTCGTCGAATCACAGCTCACGACTGGCAGCTGAGCTGGATCGACACAGTCACCATCACTACCTTGTAGAGGGTGAACGACAGGGAAACGTCAAAATAACGGAATGCGACGATGAACAGATGATCGAGTATTTTGGATAACGCTTTGATGATCTCAGCGCATCAAAGCGATGCTCGGCCCGGCGACAGCCCGATCGAGCAGCATATGCGGCATGCGACCGGGTCTCAGCCGCTCAAAAAATTTAATGTGTGCTTGAACTACGTTTTTGGCGCGAAATTTTAAATTTTTGAGCGAGCATCAGTCGGGCTCTGGCTGGCGCTGTCACACAGCGCGCTGAGTTGCGCATTTATGCAAACGGAGCATCACGCCAATGCGACGAGCTGTGCTATGCGAGAAAACAGCTCAGCGCCCATCTCTAGCGTTAACATCAACAAATCGAAACCAGATGTGGGCAGCACATGCTGAGATTGGCCCAGGCAAACCGTTGAGTGCCGGCGACATCTGGCGTGGAAGCGTCAATTCTTCACACCCTGTTGGTTTGAAAAACGCGCGGATGCGACTGCGCATGCTTGCGCAACGAGTTCATACGCCGCACTATCTTCTGCCCTCTTTTGTAAATGCCATCATACATCTGTATGCGTGTATCATGAGAAAATTAGTAATATTATTGTTCAAAAGTCCACGGATAAGAATCGACAAACCACATAGACTTGCGGACATCATGTCCATCACCAACCAGCCCACTGTCATCGACGATTACGACGATGACTTTGAAGAGTTTCCTGCTGAAGATTGGCAGACCCAGGAACAGGAATTCCCCGTTTGGGAAGACAATTGGGACGATGACACCGTAGACGATGACTTCAGCGTTCAATTGAAGGAACTGTGCGAGAAAAAACAATAAAAAACATGATAACTGACTGGCACTACTAAATCTACATTTTCTATCTACTCTCTTGTCTTATATTTTCAGCCACTGTTTATTGTCTAACAACATAAACAGCACATTACATTCGCAGCATTACATACACAATAACTTCGCCGATGAACGAACTTAACGATACGATTTCTGGTATCTGGCACGTGCACCTGGACCGCCAAACTTCTTTGGCTCACATCTTCTCGGATCTGACACGAGCAATGTGCGGTCGTATTGAACCAGAATGTCCTTGATCTCCTTCTTTGATGCCTCGTCCACGTATTTCTGGTAGTAGGCAACGAGGGCACGCGAGATGGCCTGACGCGCAGCGTAGATTTGGGCCACACGACCGCCGCCTTTCACTCGCACTCTAATATCAATGTCGGAAAATTTGTCCTGTCCCACCAATAGAATAGGCTCGATGAGTTTGAACTTGAGAACCTGGGGCTCCACGAGGTCCAACGGACGATCGTTAACTTTGATCAGACCCTTACCGGCTTTGCAGTAGGCGACAGCGGTGGCGGTCTTCTTGCGTCCAAACACCTGGACTGCCTTGATACCCTGCTTCGGTTGCTCGGTTGCCATTTTAAATTAGGTTACGCTGCAAACTCTAAACAATGCACATATCCTGCGAGGATAATTGTATAAATAATTTGCGTAAACAGTGATGGATTAATCACAAAAATGCGATGTCGCTTGAAAGCAGAGGAAATGCCAGCATTGGCAGCTGGAATATCGACGCAAGCGTGTCGGGCAATGCTCAAGCTGAGGGGCCGCATGCGTAGTAAGACACGCGCGTTCTTTGAATCGAAGATGCCCTGCTGATTTGAAAAACGCGCGGGTGCGTCTGCGCATGCTTACGCACCGAGTTCATACGCCGCACTATCTTCCGGCCTCTTTTATAACATGTCCAATGCTGTCATCCATCTGTATGCCTGTATCATAAGATAATTAGTAATATTATTGCCGGTTAACTTATATTATTGTTCAAAAGTCCACGGATAAGAATCGACAAACCACATAGACTTGCGGACATTATGCCGAGCACTTTTCTTCGCATCGAGAACGCTCTCAAACGGGCTAACGAATTCATTGATGTCGGCAAGAAAGCAAACGCCTTAGAAACACTTTGCGATGCAATTCGGGCCAAACGTCACCGATCATGGCAGAAATGTCATGAAGAGATTATGTTCAAATATCTCGAATTGGCAGTAGAATTGCGCAAAAGCTATGTAGCCAAGGAAGGTATCTTTCAGTACAAGCTTATTTGTCAACAGACCAACATCAAATCCTTCGAAGATGTTGTAAGACGTTACATAGAGCTTGCTGAGGAGCGTGCTGAGATAGCGCGCAACCGGTCGGCAAGTACTGCCATCAATGAAATCGATGATCTTGATGTAGTTCAATCACCGGAGAATATATTGCTGAGTGCAGTTAGTAGTGAGGACAGTCAAGATAGGTCTGACCGTGTCTTGCTCATTCCGTGGGTTAGATTCTTATGGGAAGCATACAGACAGTGTTTGGACTTGCTCAAGAACAATGTTCGCACAGAGTCTCTTTACCATGAGATAGCTCATCAGGCCTTTTCATTCTGTATTAAGTACAATCGCAAGACAGAATTCAGGAAGTTGTGCGATAACTTGCGTACTCATATGGAGTACCTGAAGAAAAGTCACATGAATGCATCCCAATCTTTGCATAGCCAAACGCACATGGTTAATCTCAACAATCCCGACAGTCTGGCCATGCACTTAGAGACTCGACTCATCCAATTGGAGAGTGCCACCCAAATAGAGCTATGGCAAGAGGCCTACCGTGCTACAGATGACATCAAGCGTTATGGCTTGATGAACCTCAATAAGAAGCCGCCAAAACCTCAACTGATGGCTAACTACTACCAAAAATTGGCACTCGTTTTCTGGAAGGCCAATTGTCATTTGTTTCATGCGGCCGCTTTGTTTCGCTTATTTCATCTCACTCGAGAGTTGAAGAAGAACATAACTCCAGAAGAAATGTCGCGCATGGCATCGAAGTTGGTGATTGCTACCCTGACAATTCCTATTCCACCAAATCGTCCTGATATTGATAAGCTGGTAGATACTGAGGAGAACATTGTGGAAAATCATCAACGCAACTTGGCCTCACTTCTCGGTATTAACACCACTGTTCCAACGCGTGCCCAACTGATCAAGGATCTCAAGCGCATGGGCTATCTGCAATTGGCTTATCCAATGCTGCAAGATTTATACCGCTACCTTGAGGTTGAGTTCCATCCGTTGGAACTTTGCAGCAGAGTGCAATCAGTGATTGACAGTATGGAGCGTTGCGAGCAGTGTCCAGACTTAAAAAACTATGTCGATGCTCTCAAAGATATATCAATCTTGCGTCTTCTGAAAGAAGTGTCGCAAGTTTACCAGACTATCGAATACAAGCGTTTGGCTGAGCTATGTCCGTTTGCGGATGGTATTTATCTTGAAACTTTAGTTGTGGAAGCATCCCGCCGTAATGACCTTCAAGTTCGCATAGATCATAGGAAAGGATGTTTACATTTCGGAAATATGGTGTGCGTATCGCAAGCCGAAGAAATAATTGAAGGGCCTCACCTACAGAGTATGCCCAGTGAGCAGATGCGACTCCAGCTCGTCAACATGTACTCAACTCTATTGAAGACTCGAGCACTTATTGAACCTGAAACAATAGAGAACAACAGGGAGCGACTCAAATCTTCAATTATGGTGCGGTACAATCAAACAAAAGACGAAGAACATAGAAGGTTGATGGCCAGGCAGAACCTCATTGAGGAGCGTAAGAAGCAATTGGAATTACTAGGCCACAGGATGGAGCAAGAAGAGCGCCAACGACAAGAGGCAAAACAGCGTAAATTGTTGGAAGAAGAGACCCAAAGAATGGTGCAAGAGCGCGAGAATCAAGAGCGTGTTCGTAAGAACCGAGAAACCACACAGATCCAGAGAATGCGTGTTCAAGAAGAAATAGAACGTAGTGGTTTAAAGGACTTCGATGCAATGGATGAAGACGAACTAGCCGGCGTTACCCCACAAGAAATATCGGCTAAAAAGTTACAGAAGCTAATGGAAGAACAAAAGAATCAAGCCTTGAAACAGCGTAGGCTGGAAAGAAAGATCGATCATTTTGAGAGAGCGAAACGTATTGAAGAAATTCCTCTCCTTGAAAAAGAGGCAGAAAAATGGAAAGAGCTCGACAAAAAACTCTGGGAAGAGTGTGAAAAGCAACGTATAGCTGACATTATCGCTGAGCGTGAACTCGCAAAGATGCTCTGTCAGAGACTGAACAGAATCACGCAGGATGCATCTGTGTTCTCCAAATCAGTCGACGAGCGTTATCAAGAGGCCTACGACCGTAAAATATCAGAGTTTAGCGCTAAACTCCAAGTCGAAAGGCGCAACAGACTCGAAGAGCGCAAGCGACGTCGTTATGAAGAAAGAAGAGCTCAGTATTTCGCTCAGAAAGAATTAGCCGAACGTGAACAGCAGAGATTGGAAGAAGAAAGAAAGAAGCGAGAGCATGAAGAAGAGCTTAAGCGTTCTGAAGAAAAGCAGAGACAGAAGCTCAAAGAAGTAGAAGATAAGCTTCGAAAGAGGAAGGAAGAAGAGGCCCTCTTAGCTGCACGTGTCCGTCCCGTGCCAAATATTGCACCTCCTCCGAGCGTACCTGACACAGTCAAGGACTGGCGCTCTGTGGGCACTTCTGTCAGGCCGCCACCTAGAGATCCAATTCACTCTCGTCCAAGAGATATGCCACCCCGAGACAGCGGTCTACGCGATGCACCGCCGCGTGACTCAATGATTCGAGATCATCCAGCTCGTGGTCCTGTCGACAATCCGCCACCCAGACCCAAGATCGTCATACCTGTACCTGCAGACAGGTTACAAGCTGTTGCTGCTCCTTCTGTTGCCACTGGCCATCCTCCCCCTCCCGTTGGACCGCCGAGGTTCAGTCAACCTCCCCCACCATTGGCCGAGAAAAGATTTGTTGATAACAGAGGGATCCGCAAGGCACCCGCGCCGGATAACTGGAGGGCAAAGCCTGAGGACAAGAAAAAGCCTAGTGCTGATGAGGCGTCCTCTTGGCGCAGCTGAGCAAAGAATTTATTAGAATTTCGCTGATGTAATAAATTTGATGATAGAAATCTTAACTTTTTGCTGACTTGATATTTTGGCTGGGACATGTAAGTCCGTTCTCTATTGGTTTCAGCACATAATCAATGGCTGCATCGACAATCGCTTTGAGGACGAGTCGACTACTCTCGTAATCGGAATTTCGGTCAATTGTATTGTCATCCATCCCGACACGGGCAACATCTGTAGATTGTTTGAGAATTATCTCCGAATAGTACTTTATCTTGGGCTCAGTACCACTGGTTCTGATTGTGATGCAAGCATCATTTTCTGTGAAAAATGTCACCATGAAACTTGACGAACTTGTCGGGAGAGTAGCTTTGTGATCGCTAGTTGCACTGTCGTAACCGTTGTTTAGATCTCGTACTCTGACTACCTTGAAGCCAGCAAGTTCTGGGGGATAGTTGCTTTGCAATCTTTTGAACAGCCGTTTTGTTAATTCTGGATCACGGCAGATGTAGTACGAGTTCAAATTGTAGTGAAATCCGTATTTGGTGTGCAACCAATCCAAGTGTTGTTCTAACGTACGGTTGTAAACTGATGATAAGTAAGCGGCCAATTGAGCAACTTGGAGACACGCCGAAATGCCATCCTTATCAAGTATGGCTGCATTTACCATGTATCCGATCGCCTCTTCATAGGCGAGTAAGACGTGTTTATCTCGCTTGGTTATTAGTTCATGAACTAAGTTGCCCATATATTTGAAACCAGTCAATGTTTCAATGAACTGAAAACCTTCAACTTGTGCCATAGACTGCAAGAATTTAGAAGACACGGCCGTTGAGACCATGACACAATCCGACGCAAGTTTATGTGCCCTATCGTTGCCAGATAATCGCTGGCAAGTCGAACCTCCCGTTGCTGAGTCATGCGCTTTCTTGGGATCATTCTTATTAGATGTCTTATCATCGCTTGAGGCTTGTGAACTACCTGTAGTGTAGCAATTCCAACACCACCATCCCAGAAGTGAACCAAGCTCATTGCCGGTAAACGTTCGCCATGACTTCGACTCAGGACAGTATTGTGCTGCAGCGCACCTATCTGCATCAGGATCATTGGCAAGAATCAGATTTGAATTGGTTTTTGTGGCCGTTTCAAATGACATATCTAATGCACCAGCTTCTTCAGGATTAGGAAACTCAACAGTCGGGAAATCAGGATCGGGTATACGTTGAGCTTCGACCGGAAACATGTTAATGAATCCGGCCAACTTGAGTGCTTGCGTCATAAACGAGTGAGCGACACCGTGCATCGATGTGTAAGTTATACGAACGTTCGAGGAGGCATTGAGACTTGAGTCTGTGACTAGCGATTCAACAACATACTTGTTGTATCCCGTATTTAAATCAGAGTAAATGTGATGAATCAAATTATCGTCTATCCAGCTTTTAGGAACATTGTTATCGATAAGCAGACCATGTTGCCAAGCCAGGGGCCATGGTCGCTGATTTTCTTTGGCAACTATATGTTCTTGTATATGTCGGTCGTGCGGCGATAAAATCTGCGCCCCATTCTCGCCATACACCTTGTATCCGTTATCGTTTTTGGGATTATGAGACGCAGTGATCATAATACCAGCCATGCAATTGTATCGTCGAACACCAAAAGCCACAAACGGAGTAGGAACTATGTGGCCGCAGAAATAAACCGGAATATTTTCCTGGAGGAACGCTAGTGCAGCCAGGCGGGCGAATCGAGGCGAATTGTGTCGTGCATCGTTACCGATAATGACACCTCTGCGTAGGGCGGCCTCTCTATCCTGACTGATCAAATACTTGGCCAATCCTTGAGAGGTCTGAATGATAACAAGATCGTTCATTTGCGCGAACCCTGGGCCCATATTGCCCCGAATTCCGGCGGTACCAAAACATAATCTGTTCGATAAGATGCGTCTCAGTTCATCAAACTCACCCTTGTCGTAGAGGTCTTGAATGGTTGCCAGGTTTTCTTTTTGTTTCTCGAGCTTCAAGTAACGACTTATTTGAATGTCCAGCTCATTGTCGCCTGTAGAAAATTTTTTCGGCGATGATGATCTTGAACAATCTTCAGCTGACGCGCTTGATTTTTTCTCACTCATTCTGGCTTTAACAGTCGAATACGAATAATTACGAAATAATCAGTGATTGAAAATATCCTAACTAGTACATGAATGTGTTTCGTGGGCAAGAATCTTCTTGATCACTCTCTCAAATGAAATACGAACAGGTGGCTGACTTATCGCTATAATCTCGGTCAAGAATTGTGACTATGACTGTGTGCGATCATAACGTGATTATCACTGTTGTCATCGGAACGTCAAGATGATCATGCGATTCCCCCTTGTCGCCCCGTGCCCTGCATTACGTTATGCGGTGATCGTCTGTCTGATATATATTATATCAAACTTTCACAGGGACTTCTATTATTACTATCATCATTATCATAATTATTTATTAATATATTATCATCTATTTTAAGCATTAACGCTGTCAAGGTTACTTGAACCACAGCGTAAACAAATCAAACGAATGAGAGGGGCCAGCACTCAGGTGAATGATTGACTCCAAATATTATTCAGCAGTCCTTTTTTGGCTAAACGCGCCTTTAATCCATTTGGTGTTGCTTTGGTCTTTTTGATATCTTTGGTTCTTGCTTTTTGTTCTGCTTTAACTTTAGCTTTGATATGCTCAAGTTCGAGCTTGATTTTGCGCTGAACTTCAGTTTTGAAAATTGCATTAAAGTCACGACAAAACGGAATCCAGCAATTGAAAAATTCGCGTGTTCGTTCTTGAGAGGTTTTGCATTGCCACATGAAAAATTCGACAGTTTCTTCAAATATTAGTCGACAATCTTCGAGATTGCGTAATTGTTCTTCATGATACTTGCTTATTAACTTGAACACTTCTCTCATGTGAGATTGGAATGGCTCGCGATGATCGCCGGAGACTTTTTCACAGTTGTTTTCACAATGCTCTATCTGTTTCTTGAGATTCCTGAGATCTTGCTCGACATCTTCGAATACAATCGTAGAGGACTGCTCTAAATCGGACGCATTCGGTAAAGGCATAGTAATATTGTTGAATGAAGTGATGCCACTTGGCACGTGAGATTGCACATATAATTGAACTATGTAATGCAACAAAGTCATGGATGGCTTGATGGCGCTCTTGACATCGCGTAATTTAGGCAAAATCTCCAGTCCAAAACCGTCGGCTTGACCACGGTCACGATTGCCTCCATTCATATAGTTACCGAGTGTAAGTATAATACTGAATATGTTTTCTATGGGCTTAGAGGAGGTCAACACCTCACACATGTGCTTGAAATTGTTGAGTTTCGACTCAATGATTTGCGCCTGCTCATTAGCGGTCACCTCAAACATTATACATTCGAATCGATCACTGAATGAATCGATTCGCGATAGGTCATAAATGAATTGTTCGGCCTTGCCCAACTCTAAATGCTCTACTCCAGGATCGGTTGATTCTTGATTAACATGAGCTTCGATAGCTTGCAGCTCTTCAGGTGTGCCAGCAATCTCATGGATTTGCTTGAGCGTTTCAACATCAATTGCCGACATGTCGAGATTATAAACTGCATTCTTGATATCGTTAATATCAAGATGTCGACTAGTGATGAGTATATTTACTGTATGAGCTCTTTTAGGGTCCAAAATGGAAACTACATCCTTAGTTTTGGACATCTGTGATTTGTTGATGGTTTTGAAGTGACTTGTGGACACAGTGCGCTTGAACAATTGGCTAAATTCGTCGATCTTCTCATCTTCGAGCTTAATTTCTTCAAGATCCTGCCACAGACAATTGGAGGGTGAATTCTTTGCTGTGTGCAATTGAACTCTGGCCCAGAATAAGGGCTTGAGGCATGTCTTGGGCTTTACAGGTGCTTTGCGAGCATTCAAATAGGCATAGTTCCAACCGTTCATCGGGGGTCCGGGTAACGGTGGAGGTGGTGGGGGCGCGCCAGTTGTGCAGGTCGAACTATCTGGCAGTAAAGTTGGTCCCTCATCCGAACTAGGCAAGATTGGAGGCGGCGGCGGCGGTGGTGGTGGTTTAGGCTGAGTTGACGAAGATGATGGTGGCGGTGGCGGCGGTGGTGAAGGCGGTGGAGGTGGAGGTGGAGGCGGTGGAGGCGGTGGCGGCGGAGGTGGAGGTGGAGGTGAATCAAGGCACATATTGCACTCACTTTTGCACGAACGCATCGCCATAAAAATGATACATGAAAATGTGCAAAATGTTTGCAGAATCTCAGTGTTGTTGTTTTCGTACAATTTGTATTGTTGTTCTCCTTGGTTTATAGAATTTTTTGGCGCGTTTTTTGAAAAGGCGAAAAATTCGAGCAACCAAAAAATGTGACCTACGTGTGTCACTTTGTCTCGCTTTCTCTTTGAGTTCGTCTTGTCTCGCGTGCGTGCTTATGCTTGAGAGTGTGTGTTTGTGAGAATGCGCATCACAGTTGCGCGCTAAGACACACTCACTCAAGACGGACAGACTGGCAGATTCTCGATCGAGGTGTATATATCTTGTTACCGTACCGCATAATGTGCTGGGCCGTGGTGATTGATCAATTTCTAAACACAAGGCAATGACATACCATCATCTGTCGTATCTGCATCAAATTAGTGACCTAGTTGAAGACGATAATCAGTACCTGGCCGATTATTATTATTCATAGACCCACACGCACACACACAGACACACAGACACATAAATAAACGAGATACATAAGAGAGATGGCTGACCAAACTACAACACTATGTCAAATGATGAATAATTCTAGCGGTGGCGTGCAGACCACAAAGAAGCGCAAACATCCGTCAAGCAAAACGGAAACACGGGCGTCCAAACGTTATCAGCGTTGGGTGGCGCCCACACTGTTGATGGGTCAACCAGGTGTAGTGACGCCCTCACCTGCCGCCGCTACTATCAGTTTAAACGGGACAACTGCGATCATATCTCACCATGTCAGCGCAACGCCACCGCCAACGCATCAATCAAGCACCACAACACTCAACGGCACTACGCCCAATGTTATTTTGCCACTGTCTGCTACTACATGTTGCCGGGGTACGGCATTGATGTCGCAAATGTCGCGACAAATCTACGAATGTTATTTACGTTGTCGTCAATCCAACGAGATGTACATACATAAGGCGCGTCTGCGCGAGAAATTGTACAATATTTTACGCAAAAGTTTCAAACAAGGACCAATTGATTTGTACATCGTTGGTTCCTCGTTGAACAATCTAGGAAATAACCACAGCGACGTGGACATGTGCCTCGTTCTGTCTGATCGTGATATCAATCAGATGACAGAGGCTATCTCAATATTACAATTTGTGCGTGATCAGATTAGAATCTACGACTTCGTTAGGAAACCACACCTCATTATGGCCAAAGTGCCGTTGTTGAAATTCGAAGATTCGCTTTCGCGTGTCGAAGTAGATCTCAATGTTAACAATAGTGTTGGAATTAGGAATACACATTTAATCAATTGTTATACGCGCATTGATCGCCGTGTTCAGCCCCTTGTTATTGTTGTGAAATCGTGGGCGCGGAAGCGAGGCATCAACAATGCTTACAATAGGACACTGTCAAGCTATAGTTTAGTGCTAATGGTTATACATTATTTGCAATGCGGTTGTAAGCCGGCAGTGTTGCCTTGTTTACAACAATTGATGCCAGACGTATTCAGGCCAGACTCTGATATAAAAAAGTTGGATTTACACGAAAAGTTGCCTTATTTTCAATCGAAAAATACGCAATCCCTGAGCGAGCTACTCATCGGTTTCCTAGGCTATTATGCGTTCACGTTTGATTATGCGACCGATGTCATTTCGATACGCATGGGTCGCACGTTGGACAAACAAACTGCGCGCAATTACATTAGCGCCAAGAATACGCCAACACAATGGCGTTGGATTTGTATCGAGGAACCGTTCGATCGCACCAACACCGCCCGTTCGGTGTGGGACGAGCAAGCGTTTTTAGGAATATTACGTGTGTTTCGCAGCAGCTATTACAAGCTTAGAAGAGAGTGCAATCTATATTCGATATTGCAATGACAGAATAGTTGCAACTGGCAAAAAGAGAGTGAAAGAAAATAAAGGAAGAGTGAGCAAGTGACATCGTGTGCTTGAATGGGACAGTATGTATTTTATTTATTCGTGTGTTTCGCGCTGGTGCAATTCTTGCGCTCATTATTATTATTACATTTTGCACTCGACAGCAAATCATCATGAACTTTCAACAATCTTGCTAACTAAAAAAAGAATGGAACAAAACTAGAACAACCTAATTGAGGGCGCCAAAAATTGCGCTAACAAGAGGCGGAAAATTCGAAATAAGAGTTCTAGTGAAGTGCAAAATTCTTTTTAACAGAGTAAATTCTGCCCAGTACATGTTGCTTAGCATCTCTCTCTAAATCTATGCCAAGGTGCGACTGCGCGTGAAGTCCAAGTACTGCAGTTCAATGTGTGATGAGTACTCGAGTAGCAAAGCAGAGCAGTGAGAACCGATTGCGATCAGTGCGTGGGCCAGTCAGTCACGAATCAAACTTAGACCGATATAGTCGCACCACACACAGTGAGCACAATACATACAGGTGGCTGGCTATATGCGTGTGAGTTTGTGTGTGTGTGTCGGTGTGTGTCTGTGTCCGTGTCTGTATTGGCGCGTATCGATTGGATTGTGGTGAGCGTATCACGCCACCGGAAGTCAGGCGTTCGATTCTCAAGTCTGGTTCTCGATGAAAAATTCTGTGAAATAATGAGTTTTTAAATTACGTCACACATTTTAAGTTTTCAACAACGATCGTCGTGTGTTCAACGTGAACTCAAACGTGTGAGTGTCGCCAGTAAGCACTTATTGACGATTCTCATTTAGAATGATTAAATAGAAACTTATCAATTAATAGCCTCGAATACATTGACACAACATCAAAAGAGAAGAACGAGAGTCAAACTGAGCTAAATTCATCATTCAAAGACCATTCATTTTATACATCATTTTTGTGTATCTTTTATAAACTGAACTGAGCTGACACCCAAAACAGTGACTCGTGGTAAGCATTCTGAAAAATTGAACAAGGTGAGTTCTAGGCTGATCGCTTCTTACTACTTTGAGATACTTACTTTACTGTGCGTGTGTTCGTATATTGTAACATCAATCGTGTAACATCGTTCGAGAGTTCCGCCTATCAACTCATCTTGTGTGTTCAACAACAGAAAGGTTTGACATTAATTCATGATGTCAATCGAAGAATTCTTGCTCACTTGAGCAGCATTTTGCTGATACAAAATGATTGTGAGAAAATATCTTGATTAGTCGAATTAATTAGCAAGTGAGTGACCTGTCGTATGTTCGTTCGACGATCATCATTTAGCGAGCCAGCCAGCTAGCCATCCAGTGTGTGAGTCAGCTCGCACTCGACTTACATACTGTGTTACTGAGTGTAAGTGTTAATTAAACACTGTAGTAATGAAATACATATTCAATTCGTTAACGATCGGTCAATCAATCGTTGATTGAGTTGTGAGCTTTTCTTAGCAAACGGGCAGGCAGGTGATGCACACGATAGCTCGCAAAAGTTGAATGCAAGTAGATCGAAACCAAAGCTAGAGGTCGGTGTTGGTGTTCGCGCCAAAGCCAAAGCCAAAGCCTACGAAACGAAAAAGAGATCGAGATCAAGATCGAGAGAGTGTAATATCGTCGACTTACTTGGAACACTGGTCAACACACACGACGACGGTGTGAGTCGCTAACATGACGGAGGCCAGCTCACGTGAGCGCCACACATCACGTGCCTCTACATCGGATCTCAACTTTCGTTCGTCTTCTCGTTCGAGCTGAAAGGTAGTGCGTGCGTGAGTGCGTGCGTTTGTGTGCTAACGTCTTCATTGACGAGTGAGCATTCCAAGCGTGAGCCGAACGGGTGCGAGTCGAGCTCGTTACACGCAAACGAAAGGCGCTGAGAACGAAAGACAACTGTGCGTGAGCCACAATAGCGTCGTTATCGTAGTCATTGTGGCGGTCGTGGTTGTCGTGGTTGTCGTCGATGTCGTCGTCGTTGTAGTGGTACACCTGATCGGCTTCTCCCAGCGAACATAATTGAAATTCGCCTAGTTATGTGTCACACCGAGTACAGGTGAGGCACGCAAGACAGGTGCATCACTCCACGAAACGATGTGACTCCATTTGCGTGACGTTTCAATTTGGCTCACACACACGCTCGTTCACTCATGATCCATCGAACCATCGGACTATTGAATGTCAACGGCACACACGCACACAACAGCGCCTTGGCGTAACTGGCACCATCCTGAGCTAAGGCGTTAGTGAAGGCCAGCCGTCACTGTCTGCCGTCCAACGTCAAAAGCGGAGTGAGTGTGTGTGTCGGTGCACGTGCAGCTGAGGCCGACGAGTCATCGATCATCGTGCAATAATCGATGGTTCGTCTGTCAATTTGTGTGCATTGATATCATTGATAGCACACGTGTTTGTGTTAGTGCTCACCGGACGTGTTACACGTGACGTTGCACATGAACGTTGTGTGCTATTGTGACGTGACACAATAATACACACACACACACAAGTGCAGCACGTGCAGAAAGATGGTCCCAATGTGCAAGCGTCACGCATCGATGCGTGTCATAATGTGTAGCGCACGTGGCAACAAGTGTATTAAATGCGCCATGTATATAAAAAGAACAGAGAGCAATAGAAGATGAGCAAGCGAGCGATCGAACGAATGAACAAGCTTGGAATTGAAATTGGATCAAGATCGTAATGCTGCTTGACTGGCCGGTCGGCCGATCGAACGAACGAACGAACCACTGACCCGCTGTTGGTGTGGCGGCCGGAAGCCACAGTGTGGAGATCGCTCGAGTCGATTGGCTATCGTTTCATTCTTCGTTAGTCGTCGAAGATTGATGAATGCATCCATGCATCCGTTGTGTTGATATGTGTGTGCGTGCGTATGGACGACGCCTCAGGCTGATGCAGCCACAAATAGCCAGTGAAGAATGAAGGAGCCAATATTTGCACACTGAATTAGCACAGTGAATTCAGTGACCTGCCTTGAGTTGAGTTGGGTCGAGTTGTTAGTGACGATGAGTACCGCTAATAACTTACTCATCATGTGCTACCAAGCCAACAGCAAGACAACAATGCGTGCGTGCTCATCTTACACTGATCAGTGCATCAATGTATGATCGATTGTTTGTGTGCATGTGTGTCAGTGAATAGAGAAGTGACTAGAGAGAAGAGCAAACTTAACCTTTAATACATTGCTTCATTTATTCATTCACTCACACTCACACTTGCTATGATAGGTGCACACACACGCACACGCACACGCACACATAAAGCTCTATTGGCCACTCGGAAGCACACAATTGTCTTGCTGTATTGGCTTTGACTTTGGAAATGTGATTGTGAGCAAGTACGTGCCTCATAGCCGCCTGCTGCTTGCGTGCACTAGCGATAGAGTTCGATCATGCTCTCGTATTGCAGTTGGCCATTGTGCATATGTATAATGATGATGATCACACACACATACAACAATGGCTAATGTCTTATCGCCAACTTGCATAAAGCACAAAGCAGCAGCAGCAGCAGAAATGCCAGTCAAGATTTGAGTCCACCATGGACAAACGAATGAGCGAACCATAGAACGAATGGCAAGCTAAGAACTGAGAATGGCAAACTAAGAACCGACCACATTGCACAATCGGCGTACTTGTTGTTGTTCAGTTGACTAACAAAGCAAAGCAAAACAGAACGAAGAAACGAACTAGCGAACTAGCGAACGAATGAACTAATGCACGCGCGCACTCACAAACAATGTAAATGACGCCGTACTTTAACTGACCACGCACTTGCCCTGTGGCGAGTGCGGCTCTGCGCATTTTGTGTGCTCACATTGTGCACGTACGTACGCACACACACACACACACACACCGGGTCACACCATAGTGAAGAGGACGAAGAGATGGAGGAGGGGAAGAAGGAGAAGCAAGAAGGCAGGAACAAGAATAAGAATAGCAGCGCCAACAAAGTTGGCGTTGATGTTGACGTCAACGTTAACGGTAACTTTAACGTTCGAATCGCACACGATCGATAGGAAGAGACGCAGGTACTTAGAGTGGGCGCCTTTGATTTGCTTCTACTTCTAGAGCGTCTTTTGCATGTTGCACGTTACATCATACAATGAGCATCATGCAGATGCTCAACAGAAGAAGAAGAAGAAGAATCCAAAGAGGTCTGGCGAGACAACAATGCTAGCAGCAACGCCAACTCTAAGACCAGCACCCACAAAGCTGAGAGCAGTAAAATTCGTGAGCAACAACAAACATCTCGCTTCGCTTGTCAGTTAACTTGCTCTTATTCGTTTGATCGCTTGCTCGTCTTGGCTTGACTTCACTGGCCTCACTGGCACTCTAGACTAGAGAACAGTTTAGTAGTCAGTCAGGCGCTCTGGCGACCTCATCGAGCGAGACACCACGCTCGCTGACTAGTTAGGCAAGCTAGCTTGCTAGACGACTGAACGAACGAACGAGGGAATGAACGAACTAACGTCGAACGTGAGTCAACAAAAAGCATAAATGAAAGTGTGAGCAGAGTTCAAACAGAGCGAGAAGAAAGTAGTCGTGTCTTCCTCCTCTTTGCTCGCTCGCTCGCTCATTCGTTCGTTCGTTTGTGGCTGCAATGACAAAGTGACTTTGCTACGTGAACACACGTTTACAGAGCGTGCGCACACACACAGATTGTTACAACTCAAGACACTAGTAGAACAGAAAGGCTAAAGGCCAACTTAAGAGCTATATAATATAGCAGTGGGCTGAGAAAGGCAGGCCAACGTCAAGAAGAAGAAGTAGCATGCGTACAGCGTGGGCCACTCGTAGCAGCCACTCGATCGATCGATCGATCGATTATTTATCGATCTTTTATTCATTCTCTCTGTGTGTGTAGCTGGCTGTTTATTTGGCCAAACATTTGAACAGTTAGATTGTCAAGCGGCCAGATGCGCCAGTCGTCGCAGGGCCAGCAGCAACAGCCAAAGCAGTCGCAGGCCTATCAAAGTGGAAAGGCTTTGCTTGTAGTCGAGGCTTGTGAGCAAAAAATCGAGCAGTCGATTTGCGCTTCGTTGGCTTCAATTGCTCCATTTTGTGTGCGTGCGTGAGTGCGTGTGCGTTTGTTGGCTGTACACCTGTGTCGTTGTTTGCGTGTGTTTGTTGATTCTCATCGTAACGTGTGACACCACGCACGAGGAGCCAGAGTCAGGTCGGGTGAGAGTAGTTGCACTCAAAGAATTGTCGTCCTTCTCCTTCTTGCATCGTGCATCGTGCATTTTGTCATTCGACAACCGATATCAGTGATAGCAACAGCAACAACAACATCAACATATTCGTATGTATTCAAGAAGCCTCAACACGAGCGCAAAATTGTGTTGTTCGACGAGTCGACAAGAGAATAACGACGAGTTCATTCCAACTACTCAAGCAGCGTGCCTCGCCAAACGATCACGGCACACAAGCTGGCTAGTTGGCCTTCTTCTCGATGGCTGGGCCAGTTAGTGGCATCGAATTATGAAACTGTGAACACTCCTGTGTGTTCTTGAGGCGCCGACCTTTGCAGCCAAACATCGGTGTTGCTTGATTGACGTCGGCGCATCGGCGCGCTTGCTCGCTCGACATAGCTCGCGCTCAGCTGTGAAGCTATGGAGCGTGTGTTTGCCTGTTTGTCACTGGAGTGTTGTGTCTGTGGTCCAAACACAACAGGCAGTGATGAGTGGTGAGTGAAAAGACGAAGGTGCACACATCAAACTGGACTGACTGTAAGCCAATTGCTCGACATCAAGCTACTGAACAATCAAAATCAAACTCAATCTCTCAGCGCCAAATGCTCGCTCTCTGGCAATCAATATTTGGTAGCTCGTTCGCGTTGTTCGGCGCTTAGCTGAGTTTAGCCGTTGGCAGTTGGCAATTTGTAGTTGCGCTGGCCGTTGATGGCATGATCACGCCCACTGGGGTCCCATTCAGAGCGCTCGCTGTGTCGCGACTCGCGAGTGATGTTGTAAGTTTTCGAGTGAGCTCTTGGCCAGCCAACTGAACTGAATTGAACTGACACCCAATGAGCTAAACGATGCAGCAGACTCACTCCGACTGCTAGCTGGCTGTCTGTCTGTCTATCTGGCTGGCTGGTTGGCTAGTCAGCTATAGATTGATGTTGATTCGGCACAAAAGCAATAACCGCACACACTCACGAACGAACAATCACAACGCATAGTAAACGCGCTGGCCTGCACACAGCCGTCACACACGCACACAGACTGGTGGCAACGAGTGGCGACCCCCACTTGATGTCAATCCCGTGAGCGCCAATTGTCCACTCGTACGTTGTCTGAGCGAGCAGAGGCCACTCTGCTAGCCTTTAAGGCCAACTCAAAGTCAAACTTTCTGTTCGAACACACTGCGTTTTGCACCTGGCATATTGTATAGAGTGTGTGTGTGTGTGTGCGTGCGTGTGGCACAAATCAGGACACCAAACAAGCCTCTGTTGTTATTGCTCTCTGTCGCGTCAATTGTCATATCGCGTGTGTGTGTCACCTGATCATCTGGCCTGATCGGTGAGTCAGTCGGTCGGTCGTTCAGTGACTGGAGCACGTTTTGAGAGAAACTTGCAGTTATACACAGTTGAGTTTAAGCCACGCCTACCATAGCTTTGTGTTGTAGTGTCAAGTACAGCAATCGTTGTCGTCAAGTGGCCACTTGGCAACAGCAACAGCAACAGAAACAACTGCAACTGCAACTGCCTAGTGCTAGAGATCAACATGAATGAATGGGCCAACGAGCAAAACATAGATTGATGTAGAGTACAACACGTACAGATTGCACCCGTTCGTCCGTCCCTCTGTCTGTCTGTCTGCTCGTCTGCCTTTCTGCCTAACAGAAATAAAATCCAAACAGTGAAATGAAAACAACAAGGTGACAATTGACTTCACTGTACGGCAATGTTGCTGCTAAAAACGTACATTCATTTATTGAATCTCACAATGTTTTGATTGTCGATTGCAGAGTTGTGAATGAAACAACTCTGTGTGGGTGTGACTGTTGCGAATCGAATCCAAATTTCAATTACTTCTCGTTTCATTTTGCTCTGTTCATTTCATACTTCTTGACTGTTCGAATGGCACGTCAATTTGATCAATCAATTTGTTGTGCGTGCGTGTGTGTGTGTTCTGGATCTCTCTTACTCTTTCTCTTTTCTATCTGGCCAGAATGACACAATTAGTGAGGCAATTTGTGTGAGGCTGCTGTGTCGTGATGAACAAGTGCAAGCTTGTTATTATTATTATTATTATGTTCATCATACAAGACGAAAGTCATCATGACACACGTGACACGCAACGCGCATTAGCACGTGTAATAATAACACGTCCCGAGAACGTGTTTCTGTCACTACCGCTGCCCATTGTCGTTGGTAACACACCGTAGCGCGTGTTATAGTGTACTAGCAGTGGAATAAGTAGCAGTAGCTTGTTGTCATCATGAGCACCACAAGAGTGTACAAGCAGGAAGGCAGTCAGACGGGAGGTCCGTCGATAAGAAAGTGGGCTGGCAAGCGAGCGAGCGAGCTAAGAAGTTGCTCGATAGCTAGTGAGTCGACGAAAGCGCAGCTAATGACGCCCACTGATCGATGGACTTGAGCACCCTAGCGTCACGAGCGTCATAACTCATCTGACGTCGCACAACGCTGGCACAGGTGGCTGGCAAGGTGCGCCTTGCACTTGAGTGGTCTGTTTTTTGCACACACACACACACACACACACACACACACACACACACACACACACAC
>JAIFTH010000559.1:0-22703 GCA_019968535.1 Fragariocoptes setiger | reverse complement strand
AGTATCACGCACACACACACACACACACACACACACACACACACACACACACACAATGAGAATCTCTCTGCCACTACGAACACTACACTGACCACTGTTCAGTCTTTATAGTTGGCTTCAAGTCTAGTTTGAGCCAGTTTGTCTTCATTTCATTATGTGGTCAAACTTGATGGCTCATTAAATTTTGGCCCATTTTTTCCATCGAATCTTAGTGATCAGTCACTGGCTGTACTCTTAGTAGCCACACCACTGATATGACTCAATCGAAGCACGCAATCTTTGTAGAAGGAAGTCTTTGAAGTAGCCGCCATAATGTACTTGACGCGTCACACAGAAACAAGAAGAAGAAGAGGAAAAAATGAACCACCAGCAGCAACAATAACGGGGGCTCATTCTAAGACAGTGCTCGACTGTGCGACTTGGTAACATCAAAACAACGACACAACACGAATTCACGAAATGACGAGCTGGCCCATTGGCTCACTGACACACGCACCAGATGCTACAAAGTGTTTCCTATTCTCTCCTTCTCTAGCACAAGCACGAACGCGAACACGAACGCACTAACACGTGAATGCGTGTGTGTATGTGTGTGCCACAAACGGACGAACTAAAAGAGGACAGAACTAAGCTAAACTAAACTTAACGAGGGCTATGATATACGCACTGACACACTGATGGGCACATTATAGATTATAGATGTGCTGATATATTGGCACACACATTTGAGTCAAGTTACGTAACTGTTGGCCAGTTAGAGAACCAACCAACAGTTCGTGAGAAGTTCAGAGACTCGATTGGTACAGAGTCTATTATCCGTGTCAGTTGTCAGTACGTGTACTGGTGCCAAATGTGTGCGTGCGCGAGTGCGAGTGTGTTCAACTCTAACGCCAGTTGAATGTTGAAAATGACTCTGTCTGAGGAGCTAACGAAATGTAAGCCAGCGAAATAAAAAGAAAGAAGGAGAGCATTGCTTTAATGGTCGTCGTCTTCTTTATGGCCATTGAGCTTTGTTGAGCTCTGTATTGAGCGAACAACGGCCATTGGTCGTTCGTTGTCTCTATGTAACTTCGTGTATAGCTTTATTCGACTTTACTTGAACTCAACTCAACACAACTTAACTTCGACTTCGACTTCAACTCAGCTTCAAGTTTGCTTTCTAAACTTTGACTATGACTTTTTGTTGCTATTCTGTCTGCTATATCTCGTCGTGCTATATTGAGAACTACTGAAGATCGGTCTGTGCAATATCCAATATCTTACTCATATATCTCACAGAAACAAGCAAGCAAAGAAAGAAACAAGCGAAACGATATGTGGTGTCTATTTGGGCGCTTTATTGCGTCATCGTTTATCGTTTTGCTCACATTTGTGTTTGGTTCTTTATTTTGTTCGTTCGTTTGTTTTGCTTTGCTTTGTTTAGATTTATTCTTCTCTCTCTCTCTCTCCACATGTCTTCGGCAAGCTTTAGCTCTGTCTCTGCTTCAGCTTCCGCCCTTATAACTCTGCCCTTGCCATTAGATTGAGCCTTGTATCTAAGATGATTGTGAAACTGGGGTCCACTTTGTGATGATCTCAGATCATAAAGGCACATTCTCGACAGATGACAACAGCAATGACATATCACTGCATTGGCCAACAAAGTTACAATAACAAACCATCTGGTCATAACGATCTTACTTACAAAGTCACATTGTCACTGTCACAATCTTACTTTAAATTCAAGATTGTGTTGTTTAAAATTCTTGAAAAGAGCTTGAAGTACTCTGATTGGCTGTTTATACAATTCATCGTGTCATATATGTATTACGTGATACTTTTGACCAAACAAACAAGCAGAATCACACAAAAGTTTATTATCCGAAGATTTCGTAGACTCATTCCCCCTCACAGAATCGTTCATGAATCATTTTTGCTTTCTTTTTCTTGCACAATTAGATTTGCAAGAACAACAAACAGGCAACAAAAATTTGCGAACCATTTGAGACAACAATCACGTTCGATATTTGACAAACACATCCGACAGATGACGAGCTGTGATAAGACCGTCGTCGCCAAAACAAAACCAGAGATAGGAAATTGAGGCGCAAATTCTCGAGGAAGCCATTGCAAGCTGGCAGCTAATGTTCGAACATGTTATGACACACAATATCATGTTGCATGAATTCATTTCAAGACAGAGAGTAGAGAGGGAACGTACAGCTTAGTGTGTGCTCTTATTGTTGCATTGTTGATGTTTTGTTCAAGTTGACTTGAAATTGAACAAGTGTATTGCTAGTATGTAACAGTGCACGACTAATTATTCCATTAAATTATATTCTACTCTGTTCGTGAGCATACTTGAATGAATCGTTGCATACACAGCTCATCATTATATTGTCTCAAAGAATCATCTTCATCCCATGGTTCAATCTGGCATACTTGTATCTCGTCGACTGTTCGTTTGTCGACTGTTCGTTTGTCGACTCTAGTTTGTCTACAGTGATACTAATTATAATAATAAAGAGTCTTTGTACTTACCACCAGGCCATTGAGGCCGTCGATGCTGGTTGAGAGGGCGCATAATTGTTGTTATCATTGTTGTATTGTTGTTGTTGTTGTTGCTGCTGCTGCTGATGCGGTTGCTGTTGATACGAATATTGTAAGTTTCCTGATGTTAACTGAGCATCACGATAACGATTAAAGTCAATTGTTGGTGGCGCCGTGGCTGGCCCTTCGATTGTGGTGAGATTTAAAATCGATGTTGGCTGCTGAGTGCTGCTGGTTGTATATTCGTTAGACGGCGGATCCAATTGATTGCGATCCGTCTGATCAGCAGCAAACGTGGATGGATCGAGCGACGAAGCTTGACTTGAAGTTTGTTCGGCAGACACGTTCGTTGGCAGCGCCAATTCACCGCCGAAGCTTGCAAGATCCGTCAATTGTGGGGTGCTCAATTGAGGCCAATCTTGCACCGTCGACGATTGACGTCGCTGAATGACGCTCGACGGTGTAACAGCGTTACCAAATGTAGTGGGTGTCGTTGTCGTTGCTGTTGTCGATGATGGTGCAATAGAGGTCGTTAATGAAGGTGATGATAATGCAGATAGAATTGGCGCCTTTGAGGCTGATATCGATGGTGGTCTTGATTGACTACCTTGATTGTTCGATGAAGATATAAAATATGGTGACTCTAGTGCACTGTTGATCGTGGTCCGCGGCCTGTTATTAGTGCCATAATCGATATTGTCGTTGTTGCCACGACCGGTCGATGTTAAAGGCAACTCAGACAAACGATACTCGGATCGATGACATAGTATAGAATACTTATTGGAGAAAACTAAACAAATAGAGAATAAAAGCGTTATTGATTTCATTTTTGATTGTTTAATTTGTTGTGCAACACAGAAATGTTCGTTTTATTGTTTTGTATTGAAAGTTTTCAATAGAAGTTTGGAGAACAAGTTGAAAGGAACTAAAAAAATCTTCAATGAGCGTTCAGTCGCTCGCATTGCTTTCGGAGACTGAGAAAAGTTTGATACTATCTGCGAACAATTTGTGAACTTGTGTCGTTGCCACTATGCCGTCGTGCTGACTCGAACCGTTGACGACCATTGCGAGCAGCGGGGCGCGAGATTGCGCAATGCAACGCTCTCTGTTCTCTAGGATGTTTCATGGATGCTCTTCTTGGAGACACGCCCACTCAAATTAGTGCAACCGACTAGTGCTTCTCGTCTCATCATCGGGCTTTAACTTGATTCCGAACTTGAACTCTCAAACTTTCATGTCATAACTTTCGTATCGAATATCGTTCTCTCTTGACTTGGCTTGGGTTCGTTTTGGTCTGTACATTAGTTGAGGAATTATTATCGACAAGCAATCATTAGCAATTAATATGGAGGATGGGCGTCGTTTTTGTTTGCATTAGCTGCCTTATGGAACGGGCAACAACTGCACTTGGGCGCCACAACGCGAATCTGTGCCTGGACAATCGACAAAGTTCAGTTTGGCGTCGAAACAAATTGACAATGCGACGACAGCACGAATTGGTGTGTGATTCTGTAAATCACACTTAAAGATAACCTTTCTGCCATTGGTCCGAGATTCAACAGCTTTTTGCAATTGTGTCAAACTGTATTGAGCGGTCTTGGATGGTTTGAATTCTTTCAGTGCCTGATCAACGCTGAGTTGCTTCACTATCTTCAGAGTGTTTTCGAAAAAATTGAACTCGCCTTTCAGAGACGGCGTGTTGCAGGCACATGTGCCATGTTTCATCCATTCGTGTGACCAAAATCTACCGCTTGGCCCGAACAACGACGGCCAATACGTTTCTAGATCATCTCTAATGGGGGCTAATTTAGACGGATCGAATCGGTTTGAGAAGCAGCAAAATTCGGCTGATTGATTGGATGAATAACCGGCCCACATGCCGTGTATGGTCCAATGATTAGGTTCGCGTTGGCACTGTTGCGGCGACGTCGAACAGAAACCGGCGGGCCACTGCAAACGAAGCCAATAAAACTTGATGTTGTAATCACTGGAGCATTTGTCGCGAGTGTCGAGGGGCTTTTTTGGTCCATATAAATCGTAAATATCATAAGGATAGTTATCGTTGTTGACTAAGCGACCTTGATACCGTGGGAAATTGTTTGGCCGTGTTCGTGCGAATTGAGCCTGTCTCGCGGACTGAATTGGGGCATTTTGTTTGAGCTTTGCGAGCCACGGCTGTGGCGACCCCCAGACGGATGATGTGGCGGGTTGTTGTCCTCCGGCGGCGGGCCCTAGTGATGGCCAATCCTGTGGGGAATTAAAGGCACTCAAATTGGGCACATTCGACTTGGGCCACAATTGCTCCTGTGGTCTGGCACCCGTCCATGCTGGCCTCTGTTGCGGACCGTGCGCATCGCAAAGCAATGCGTTGCTAGCTAATATAACAAACAATACATAAACATTCATTGTTCTTGTATTCCGATTGTATCTAGTAATTGCGTGTCTATTATTTGTTGTTGAGGGATGCTCTAGAGGGATGTGATAATAAAATGGGTTAAAGCCAACAAATTCACGAATGTTCGCTTTTTACACTAACACAATTCCGCACTGTAAATGTATTGCAAAAGCTATCCCAGCGAATTTGAGTTCGCAAATTTCTGATTGATTTTATATTTAGAAATGGGCTAGAACGATGCGCATCTATCACATTACTATGGGTATTTAGCACGCGCTTGAAGCGAGATTTTTTTCCGCCAGTGGTAGTGTCGCAATGAAGGCAACGACGGCAATGATGACAAGCTTGGCGTTGTCTCGACGACTCCGACGAATAAATTGAGTGTGATTGTCATTGAGTGTGTGTGTGTGGTAGAAGGCAATCGTTACGAGCATCTATGTCCTCTCGGTGTGCGCGACGACAGACGGTATAATATCAATCGGCATACAGTTTAATAATGACGATCGTGACCTTTGGCAGTGTGAAGTCTCTTCATTTATTTATATTTCAACGAGTATATACTGCTACTGTCGATATCTAGCTTGATCTTTTCTTTGTCTAGATTTCATTTCTATTCTCGCTCGATGTTGATATGATGTCCCTTTCTCCATTGGCAGGAGTGTCCACACTACTACATCAGGTAAACACGTTATCGTGCAGTCTTCAAGGTTATAAAGATTCAAGATCAATAGCAATAACGCTCACTGGACATTATCGATGGGTGGTGTGATTTAGTAGTCGTGATTAGTCAAAAAAGTAAAATAATAGTTTTGCCTCCATATATAATTGAACGTCAACCAGGATTTTAGATACAAAATAAATCTAATGACATTTTTAACGAGAGTCGATTTGTACTCGAAGTTCCTTTGGCTATTCCTTTGGTTGTTTGGGCGCACGGAGCTGCTCATTGCATGCAGTCAGCTGATTGTGTTGTATTTTTGTTTTGTAAAACCTCATTCGATCAATTACACACTCAATAATCGTTTAGAAAATCAGTCGAGCGAATAACAACGACACAAATTCATAAACCACTGAGAAATTGGAGTGTTCATATAACTATTTACTCTGACACATTGCGTGACATATATTTAATCTTAGAGAAATGGATGCGCCCAACTCTGATGGAAAATTGACCTTCTCTCAGCATTATCAGCAGATGCTAGAAAATGAAGCCTTGGGCTTGGGAACACAACGAAACACATCTGAGACCACCGTAATTGTGCATCAAGATTTCAACAAGTCTTTCGGTGATCTGTATGATGACGAGGATTTATCTTAAATACAAACGCTCAATACACACACTAGGATCCACGATTAAAAAGTTGGCCAAATTTTATGTGATTATAAACAATGATCTTGCACGTCTAGACTTTTCGTAATATTGACCTAGAAAGAGTTGACAATACCTGACCTCATCTTATTGGCAAAATTCAATAATCAATAATCAAACTGCTGATGGTCTGTTTGATGGGTGTCTAAATGAAAATTTCACACGAACTCTATCACAATGTCTGTTGTATGAGTGAATTCAATTGAAACAAGAACTATGCAAGTTGGGCAATCTACTTTAGATACCATTCGAGAAAGACTGATGTCTCTAGATCGCCAGACTTTTAAAAGTTTAAACTGGACGATATGTCCTACTATATGAAGCGCTGACAACTGGTCACACGCTACACTGTAGTATGCAAAAATAATTGTGCGGTATCTCAAGTGATTGATAACAGTGTTCGCAGCTTACCATATAGCCGTTGTGCTGCGTTGAGTCGAACAATTGGCTCGTTGTTATTATTGCACATACTGTTAATCAGCAGGTGCCGTCCACACAATGTTGTGCTGTTAAGCATGCTGTTTGCATCAGTAACTTCAATGCAAGAAGTGTTGTCATCAAAAGTTGTTTGTTTTCTTTTCTGTCTCTACATTGTCAAATGGAAACAATTTTCAATGTTGACAGTGATTGTTGGTGGTCAAACATATCACGATAACGGCACACACAAGTTGATATTAGCCCACAAGGTTAAGTGGGCACAGTTTTCACGGTCACTCGTAGTTGTCTACAATACGCTGATGGCATTGTGATACAGTGTGAAGTGACATTGTTGTTGCTTGGTAATGAATAAAAGAAAGAGAGAAAGAGGTTGCCACTAAGACACGAGTGACAAACAGTGCGACCAAGTGTCTGTGATGACTTTTAGTGTGGTCACTTTTATATGCATATCTAACACTGACCTCGATGCGTGTGGATTTCTTTTTTATCGTCTACAGAGTTGCTATAGATGATGATATTTTCTTTCTGATATTGCAAGTGATATTTGCAACTTTCAATGTACCAGTTTCGCAACTGAAAGTATAATCCAAACGTGAATCGATCGATGTCGTATCGAGTTAGTAGTCGTGATGATCACACTCGAGTCACAACAATTATTTCCATCTTATTCGGACGAGGTGATAAGTCGATCATCGATACAGACGTGTGTCTCAAGAGTGACGGAGTACAACCTTGGAAGTTCAAAAGTTCCAACATTCATATTATGAAATAATCTAAAGAAAAATTCTTCCCTTGATTAGAATGACCATAGCAGATCGTTGCCGTTCGTAATCTACAGAAACGTTGACGAATAATGATGGCAGTCAATTTTAACGATAACAAATCAACTAGTCGAGTCATGAATTTAGTGTTGTCTGTATCGTTGATGTTTGTAGTGACCTGTCCGCTATGGGTCGTCGTGTCGTCTAACACAGCAAAACAAGATCCTCAAGAATCAAACAACAGTAACAATAATCTTGTAGTTTTCGATGAAACTCCTACAACGCGAATACCAGCTCTAAGTTCAGCGTATCCACTGTTCATGGGCCCCTCGTCGAATGGATGGAGTCAAATAGTCGAAGCAAGCAGTAACAAAATCCAACCAATATCGTCCACAAGCAAGAGTCAATCGGATCAATATCATAGCTCTAAATTGAGACAGCACAATCAGCCGCAGCAGCAGAAATTGATTTTGCCTCGAGCATCAAATCACAACTATTACGACAATAATCATAGCAATCAACAATTGGAAGAATCATTGATACGCTTGATCAACGATAAGAATCGTATCGAGAGTGATCGATTCTTGAGCGAATTGGCGGTAAGTATCTAACTTATGATATCAATGCAACTGTTACCGTAATCTTTTTATACGACAGAAACGTATTGACGCTCCTCTCCACGATATTCATAATTGTTTGTTTGATTTAAAGATGCATTTGCCCAAAAGTGCAAGTCTCAATGAATTGTTGTGGCTGTCGGACCACGGAACCAGCACAGTGCTGGAGCATCAATTGAGCAATCAATATCATCACCGAACTCATGCCACGAGTCCAACGTCAAACAGTTACGACCGTGTGCGATTCACGAATACAAATCGAACTCGACCGAATCGATTTTCCCCAAAACCTCTGCTAACGAGATTGCCCAATAGACACGTGCAATTTGTCAATCGTTACGGCACTTATTATACACCCGGCGTAGAGCATCATCATAGCACAGCCATCGAATCCATGGCACCTGTCAAAGCTGAAAGTTATCGGCACCCATCGGGGTTGCTGTCTCATCCGGGCTACTTGTCGCCGTACGCCTCTCGAGCAGCATTGTCAACACACATAGACAGCACAAACGAGCAATATGGCATCACGAACGATGCTGTAGAGCGCGACGAGCCATTGTCAATCAATTATGCGCCGGCCACCGATCATCATATTGGCTCATCCAGTCATCCTCATTATCACGTGGTACCTGTGCACGTGCACTCATCGAAATCGTGGTCGTCGAAGCGATTCGGTCTGGAGAAAATTGGCAGCTCCATTTTGGTGGGCTCAATTGCGGCGCTCATTAGTTTTCTCATAATATCAAACATATTCTTGTCGATCCCTCTGCTAATAATGACCATATTGCAACTGTTGAACATTCAACCCAATCCGGCAATACAATTTCCATTCACACAGGCCACGCAAGCCGCCAGTTCAGCCGCGAGCGCTTTAGTCCAGCGCAAATCACTGCTCAAATCAGCAGCACCAACTGTGGCACCTAGTGCCACCAATCAACGTCGTCGTCGTCGTAAACGATCACCTGTCTTAAGTGACAGTTTCTTCATCAACAATTATAGTTTGGAGCCGAAAATCGCTGAAAAATTTGAGCTAATCATCAATTCACTTGTAAAATATTTCAAATCTGAATCAACACATTCTTTCTGAACCAATATGCCGAGATCACCTTGTTGTTGGTTCGGTGATTCGTGGTTTGTAGTTATTGGTGGTTCATAGAGTCCAATATCTAATTGCTAGCTATTATTGATCAGATAAACAATAATATTTATGACCACATTCTTGATGGAAACTTTTGTTTGAATAAATCTGATACATAAATTCTGATACAATCATCTGTGATTTAGCGTTCTCTAATCTATCTCAAACTTGGATAGAATGTAATCTGATAACGTTAGATCTAGATTTGATCCTTAAGGAATCAGAGTTGGCAGTGGTTACAAACGAATACAAAATATAGCTAAAATCCTATCATGGCAAGCTAACTTTCTTCAGAATCAATAATCATGAGCACTTTAATTGACGTTCAATCAGAAACAATTGCTGCCAAAGGTCACTTGGGCACCAGTTAGTCAAGTTTCCCGATGAGTAGTTCCGATTCTTCTTATTTCCGTACATTCTGTTCTCTCTTTCACGGTCATCCAATGCATTGATGGAAATCACTTAGAAGTTGAGCTAGAAGATCAACATCGAACGATAACATTAGCGATATTTTCTGTGTTGCTTTGTCGATTGTCGAAACAATCACACAAAGCCAAGACAAGCGCACTGAGAAACGCAACAATAATAATAACACAAGTCTTGACCTTCAAATCATACCATCATTGTTGATCTCAACATAGAAATAGCAAGTTCAGTGCATTGTGTGCTGTGTGATCGTGATTGTCTTCCTGGGTAAATTATATTTAGTTTGTTCACCTTGATCATTACTGTTGGTGCTGGTGTTTTTTTGTTGTTGTCATTTTGCGTGGACACAGTAGACTAGACAGTGACTTAATTTGAACCACATCGAACATTGAAGCTGAGTTTGATCAACTGAAGGCAATCAATTTGTTGTCAATCAAACTAATGATTGCGTGAGAACAGCACTCGAATTTTCCACTTTCGATCGAGAAACCGATTGCTGGCCGATGTTGGCCTTCTTCGATCAATCAGATCAGGCTAGAAACACAATTATTCAATATCCGTCCATCTGTTCGTAGACTCTAATAATAAAAGCTACAACTCTAGAACTCTAGCTATAACAATAACAATTCTTGTGAACTATTGTATTAACTTCCTAACAGACGAGAAATTCGGAAATAGCGCTCAAATTCGACTCGATCTGAAAGGAAGGAAGAAAATAACTGCTCGATCGTACAATGTCAAAAATTGGTCGAAAATATTATGAAAGAATGAAATGCTGATTTTCAATTAGCTTGATGGCCTCGATATGTAGAGTAAGTAGATATGTAGAGAATAGATCCATTTTGAGAGCAATTCTTAAAACCACAGCCTAAAAGGCAATCGAACTTTCGTTAGCATTCCAGCTTAGCCTGGCCTAGCATTGACTTGCTTTAGTCTGATCTAATAGAGTAGATCATAAGATCAGCTGCTCATAAAAATTGTCTGACTTCAAATTCTATTTGTCTCTATATCGAATCTGCTAGGTGAGTGTTGCGTGAACGATGACAATAAACAGCACGTGAAACAAATCGTTTAGAATGTAAACTTGAGAACTTTGAATTGGAGTCAAAAGAGCTAGGACACCCAGTGCGTCGTTACTCGGTGCTAAATAACACGTAACTAGCCCCCATAAACTGGCTCCCAATGATCCATGACGGTCGGCATGAGCCCATCACATGATCATATGGAATGATTCTTGAATGAAGCTTTCAACATTGTACATTGAAAAGTGGAAAATTTAATCAAATCTCGCTGCAAAGAAGATGGTCGATTTGATTTGTGCGGTTGAGTGGTGGTGTTGTCTGACAAACCATTGCTAAATATCACAATTGCTCACAATAAGAAGCATTTTTAGCAGCCGATGGTTACTTAGCATTTTCATCACACAATAGAGGCTGTAACACAGTAAGGAATATTGCGTGAGTAAGAAGCTTTTCGTTAGTTTTGCTCGAGTTCAATATCGCTAGGCTCGTCTGACAGCTTGAGTGATTTTCAGCTTGTCGGTCATTCAATTTTACAATATCAGTTGTCATACCATTAATATATTAACTGTGTAAGTGTAATGAGCTCTCCAAATGAATCGCGTGCGCCTCTTTCAGCCATTACATGTTCTAAGAAATTGATTGTCTCAAAGTTTGATTGAATATCTAACTTCTTTGGAGTTCATGTTGTGTCATTTCTGTTGAGTAGTATTACCTTGTATTTTCCAAAACTGTACTGTTTAAATAATAAAGGCAAAAAATGCAAGACGAAGTATTGACATTGTGTATCTATGAATGGAACACAGAACAAAATAATAACAATAGAAATAAAATAATGAAAATAATAAAAAGTGTCAGATCAATGTTGAAATCATTTCATATCATCTCAATTGATCAAAACTACAAGAAGCTGTGAAAATGAGGCTCTCTATAATTGATCAACTAGTTGTGGCTAACATTTATTACATCGAACTATCGTTGTGCCCGTACAATCGAAGGCCCAATTATCCGATTGGACATTTGGCCCAACATCGGGGCGACTCTCATGAGTCTCACGATATCGTTTTACAATCCGAGTATGAAGTACAAAAGAACCGAAAAGACGATTATCATAATGATAAAAATAATAAAAATAATACTAATATTGGAAAAGAGGCACCGCAATCATCGATACGATTACAAACGACGATTGCCAATATGCGAATATGCGCTTTGATCATTTTCATCATTCGTTGTTGGTTGATTTTGTGCTCAAAATCGCGCGAATGGTCGTACACAATTGGCGATCTACTCTATTACGATCCTATATCACTGCACTTTCACATGGTGTCGTTTGTGATGGCAGTGTCGTCGCTGTTGTCGTTGATATTTGCGCGCCTCGTCGACGACAGTGACCTATTGTGGGCGCGCCGAGCGCTAACTCAATTGTACGAGAACAAGTCCCGTCGAGCTTGTGCGCCGCACCGGCGACACAATAGAAAATACTCGCAAGAATGTTTGCCTACGACATTCAACGATCATCATCATCGGAACAATGACACAAATCGAAAATCAAAATCAACACGACTTGCGGGCAAATTATTGGCGTCCGCAGCGCTCGACATGATTCGCGTACAATCAACAAGCAATGCATTCACATGGATGCTGTCGGGCCCCGGCATCTGTGGCTACATAATATTTCGCAACTCACAGTATGGCACGCACCCGTCGCTTCCGCTGTACGCCGTGATCTCGTATTGGCACTTGACGTGCGAAGTGTGCGGTTTGGCTGCTCAAGCCATTCGCTGCTACTTGGTGTCCGACTATTATTGTCGCAACATCAATCGATTGCTTGCGTCGCTGATAGATTTGTTCGAGCGAGTATCGGACCGCAATGACGCCATTAGCGGCAATAATGGCTCGATTGATACTCCGAGCAATCAATCAACATTGATCGAACGTAAAACAATCCAAAATCACTATAATAGCAATAGCAACTATAATTCATTCAAACATTATCGCCACAAATCTAAACATAATCGCAAATCGACGAAACAACAACCGGCCACCTCTATAATACATCAACATTTACAGCCACAATTAAGGTGTACAAAATTCAACAGTGTCCATGAATATTTGGCACTTAATCAAACTTTTGAAAGCGACATTCATAACAATAGCTTAGCTGATGATTGCGCTCACAGCAACACCAGCAGCACCAGCAACAACAACAGCTACAACAATGAGGTGTGGACGAACCAAGACACGAATGTGTTGCTGTCGATACGCAAAAGCACGTACAAGGTGATTCACGAGCTACACAAGAGCAACAATCATTGGAAGTATTTTTATTTCTACGAATTGGTGATGCGTTGCGCAATGTCCATCGTAATGCTGGCAATGATTTGTGAATTGGAACGAGTGTCCGACGTAATCGCGGTCGCTTTTGGCACTGTCCTTAATGCACAATATCTAGTGATATTCTGGCGATCAGCTTATAATGTCAACGATGCCGTAAGTTACACACACATGCACTCACTCTAAAAGCCGGCATAAACTTTTTCTTTCTACTTTGTCTCCAAGATTGATTGATTTGTTAACTAATATCATTATTTCCAATCACAACAACTGTAAAATCATCAATTTCAATAGCTATTGAGAATTCACAAATTGATGCTGAGAAAGCAGCACTGGATTTCGGTGCACGATCGTGACATCTCGTTTAGCTTCTTGTCGATTTTCAATGAAGGAAAATACGGCTTCTCGTTCCTTGATTCGTTCTACATTTCGAAACGGGCTGCCTTCACAGTGTTTGGGTGGATCATTTCCGGTTTCTCATTGGTCGTAATCATAATCTCCGACAACAAGACATTGCGAACATTATCGCAATCGCGAGCGATTCAGCTCAATTTAACTATCACTAATTGATCCAACATAGGCTCATAATTGGCTGTAGTCGTTGAATCATTGGAATCATGTGGAAGATAGAGTTCGTATTCAGACCAGGTGCCTTGAATAAAATCTCACTCAATTATGTACAAACAATCCGCTACTAATAGAACAAGATCACGAACAACAATGGTTTGTGAAATATTCTCTCAAGGTCAGTGCAACATCTCTCTAGTGCAAATCGTTAAGAGAGAGAGAAAGTCATGTTTTACTTGAAACTTGCCCCTCCTTGGAATACTCGTTAGTTCACTAATAACTTATTGTTGTTGCTGCCGTAACAATGTTGCTGTTATTTTCGATTATCGATAGATCGATTTTATTATGAATTTTATACTATCAAGCTGTAAAATTTACTAATAAATTACTCTCGCTGTTCGCATTCTAGTCGATTGTTTCGTGCCGTGCCTTACATTTACACACACACACACACACACCAATCACTGCATGGTTTAGATCGCTCGTAAACCGGATTATTAACTTACTCGAGTTCACAAAGTACCGTAAAGAATGCGTGGTTACTGCGACATTCAGGTGTCTGATATAGCACTCTCTACGACACTTGTTGTTTCAACTTGTCAACTATTGAACTGCCTGCGAGTTGTGCCTGTTTAGCTTACGTAAGCTTACGTGAGTAAAACATGAGGCCACCCAAATAGAAAATTAGAATCAACGTGTACGGCAAACAATGACAATTCGACCGATTGTTGGTCAGCACTGCGCAGCATTGAGCCGATCGATCGCATTATGATCGATAATGAGCACCGATTCGATTAACCATATGCATATTGCTGACATAATTATTCTAGTGCATGCTCGTTAGCTTTTATTAGTTCAGTGTAATATTTGATTGTCATTATCAACTTTATCGTTATGCCACCATTTCATGTTATTATTGTTGTTGTCGTAATCAATGTCAAACGCGCACACACGAAGAATTGTCAATATCATACGAGTACTTTATTAGCGAGTGGCAAATGATGGCAAAAATTAGGAGCCGTTACAGGACTCCATGTGACTTTGATAGAGCGCACTGTTTTTTGCAATTTTATTATTTCCACCATTTTTCAATCGCGCCAACATTTGCTATTGTTATGTGTATGTCTTGCCAAAACCAGTACCAAACTGAACGAACGACCATCACAGTATGCAGCCTTTCATGACAGAATCATATGGCTGCAACTAGCTTTCATACACGCTGTTTCAAAAACAGCAACAGCGACAGCAACACAAACAGGCTAGTATTAAATAGCAAAAGATCTATTGGCCGATATCTATTGATCCAGCAAAGCAGTTTCTAATACTGTGAGTTTTGGAAAATTTCACTCTCAATATAGTTGCTTGCAATATAGTTGTTGCTATTGTACACTTTGCCATATGCACTGCCTATCTAGCAATAGCGATAGTGATGGCGATGGCGATGGCGACAACAACAGTGACAGCGACCTTAGACTGTGGCAAGCACTTATAGCAGTACACTTGTTGTTCACTTGATGTTTACTATTAGTTAGCCACTCAATGAAAGAGTAAGTGAGTGAATGAGTCAGGCAGGTAGACAGGCACCTGTTGGCCAGTGTTCAAAGTTAGCAGTTGTGTGCTTAGACACAGCAGAGCAGAGCATATTAAAGTTTAAGGTGCTATTCGTACGTGGAAGAAAGTTTATCATTAGAATCAACATATTAGATAGAATTTTTTGGCGATAAAATTTGCACCTAAAAAAATATTTAAAACTTATAAATGAAAGCTGAAAACTTTTCCATCTTGAGCTTGAGTTCAAGCTTGGATTTTGTGACTGAGTGGGACTTGAAATCTTGGAGCTAAGCTAAGCAATTTAAAATAGTAGTAGAAATAGAAATAGAATACATAGAGACAGCAACAACCAAGTTGCGAAGTACTTGGAGCAAGCTCGACTGTGTTAGCAATTCAAGAGCTCACGCACACCTTTGGAGCCAGCACAAGATACCAACGGCTTTCAAACACCTGTCTGCAACAAGCCAAGCCTGACTACAGCCTGACTCTAGCTTAGAGCCAGGCGTGGCTGATGTAATTCACTCAACTCGTGCATCGTCGTGTTGTGTCGCACTGCTGCTGCTGCTGCTGCTGTCATTGTTGTTGTGGTTGCTGCTGCTGCCATTACTGTTGTTGAACAGCTGCTGTGGCAAGTGTGGTGGCTCATCAACAAGTGTAGTTAGTCATATTTATTGCAATCATGATTTGTTTATGTTGTGCAACCATTGATAGCTTTCGATACACATGTCGCTGGGTCAATATTACCGCCCGAGCTACGTCGACGAGAACTCTCCACCGTTTGAACTTTCACGCACTGAACAACATTAGCCGTTTGCATTGACATTATTGTATCATTAATCATAATTGAAGTGAGCAGAATAGAAAATCTAGAATCAGCTGATTTACATTGAGCACTCGACGGGTTAAAGCAGTGATTTGGCATGTTAGCAATGTGCGTGTCATGCAGCAATGTGTCGCTGATAGCAAAACCAAGTAGGTAGGAATGCACCTGTTGAGTCAAACATACACACATAAAGTTAACTATGAAGACAATAATCATAGTCGAGGCATAGACAGGACAAGCAAGTGAAAGCGAGACAAGAGCAGAGTCACAAAGTCAGGAGTACGAAGTGAGAACAAAAGTGAAAGTGTGAAATCATCGTCGACGCACACGACAAGTGCACAAGATCAAACTAACACATTGTTCATTTTATCTCACTTGACGCACAAGAATATCTGCACATTTGCACTATCAGAGAGTGACACCCAATGTGGCAGTGTCGCCAGCGGCATCATCGACGCGATATTTACACAACTCAGCTAAACTCAAGTTAAGTTTTGAAAGTTTTATTCTATCATTCATTATCATTGTGACTGTGGGGAATATGTTCCAGCGAACAGCAAAACAAGTGCAAATTTTCTCATTCAATGGCGCCAAATAGAAGCTGCATTGAATGAGGCTGCCACGTTTTTGTTGTGTGCCGTAAAAAAAGACAACAGTGTTTCTAATCACACGTTGCGTCATACTCGTCAATACTTGTAGCTCAACTTTAACTCAACTTAAAGCTCGAATCAAGTGAAGTGAAGTCAACTCTGCTCAACTTATCGCGGCAGGAATCTCGCTCACAGTCTGGAAAATCATAGCACATCGACAGCAAATCAAGCCACACGCGCAAATCAAGAACGCGATTGACTCCATTCACGCCGTTCATTGGCGATAGTGTGGCCGTGAATCCACTCATCGCACTCGTACAACTTACCACTTTCCACTTACTCAACAGCAAGCCGCTCAATCCACGTAACAACAACAACAAGTAATAAATAGAGAGAATAAACAAACACTTGTTGTTGCTGTGTTCAGTGTGGTACATACGACATTGCGTCTAGTGCACTGGTAAACGAGCTTGACATGCAACGCGCCGGCTGCGGACAGCAGCTTTCAATATCAACGACAATAACAACAACCGCCACGGAGAACACATGGAGCATTGAGAATCAAGCTGAGAATTGTGTGCGCTTTGCTGATCCACTTGAGCTTCCACTCGATTGCATCACATGCTGCATGTTGTGTGTTCATACGTTGGATAATCATATGACTTATTATTATTCAAAAGAGTAGCTCAAAGAGTGAACGAACGAGCGAAACAAGTGTCAAATCTATCAAACAGACAACAAGTTCTCACGAACAAAAACTCAGACAGTAATCTCAGGCAGCTCTCTTCGAATTCACATCTCAATCAGAAGTTTAGACAAATATCGAATCAGACATCAAGGAAAACGTGGAGTTAACAATGGCCTCGTGGTCATAAATGTCGTCATTTGCATTCGATTGTTGTTCATCAGTGCCGGATGCTAAATTTGTTGTTATTCTTTGTGATATTGTGTGAGTATCGAGATAATATTATAATCAATCATGAATTTGATCCACAGTCACGCGATAATGATGTACGCCCAATAGCGACAATAGCAACTAGAGGCATCGATATAACAACTACCTCTTTGCGTACGCATGATCATCTTCGTTATTCATCAATGTGTGTCTGTAGATTCATCAATGAATCGAGCCGACAAATAGTGAGATAGAAAGAACACGACAACAAAAAAACTTCGATAGATAGATAGTGAGAGAGAAATTCCAAAGAAGAAGACATATACGACAACAGCAACAACATCATCAAAGAATAAGGATCAATGTGAATCACATTGTGAGTGAAATCACAATGTTCTCGAGTCACGATCACGAATACACGAACGATCCACGCACAGCCTCAGCCACTAGCGAGCATAACAATGGAACATCATTTCATCATTTTGTTGCGCCTAAATCGCGTGACAACAATAATTCAGTGAAGGATATCAAAAGTCAAGCTAGCAAATTAGCGAAAACGAAACGATGGCTCACAATCATAGTGTTCGCCATTGGTTTATTGATATTTCTAGCCTCGTTAGCGTGTATATTGTGCTTGCCAACATTGGTGAGCAAACTCATTAGTCAGGTAAGTTTGCAAATCCAGCTAGCATTGCTTCGCATCAGTGAGGAATCATAGCACCTGCAGAGATCACTTCTTTTGCGTTTCGATTAACTATTAGTACATCTTTGATCAGATCTTCTATTGGGAAAAATCTACCGCTTACTGAATAGAAGCGCTACTAGAAAAACAAATTGATTAGAGCTTGTTAAACATCATTAGCAGCGCTTACGGCAGGGCCACTTTCTATTATTGTCTTGCTCATTACAGTTGGCAGTTAGTAGAAAGTGTGAACAACAATTCGATCCGTTTAGACCTTGAACATATCGAGAGATTTTCAGGCAAGTTTTCACACAAACAACATGTTACTGCTGTTGTCTATTTGACAACAGCTGATTAACAGCTCATCTTGACGAAGAAAGAACTACTTTACACACATGAGTTGACTATAGATGTTTCTCTGAAACATTTCACATACAATTCGAATGAACAAGACAATGACGGTGGCCCGCCACTTGTCGCTTGTTACGACCAGCTTGCCAATGTCGAGTCGAGTCGAGTCAAGTTAACGTTCGTCAGCTTTTCCAAATCAAATCTATGACAGCATGGTCAAAGGAGAGAACGCGAATAGTGAGCTAAACTTTGCCTGTCAATTCATAGAAAACAATAGATGAATCAAGTGCTGAGCATAACTATTTCGACTCGATCTTTATTCGAGTGAGAGGGGGACTCGCACTTCACCTTTATTCGTTGCTTACTTGTAGTTATTGTTGCTATTGCTGTTGTTGTTGTTGTACCGGCCACAAATGATGATTCAATTAAGCGCTAAAGTTCATTTGAAACATCAGCACGTCAATGAAAGTTTGGTCTGTTTTGTTGTGTTTGAAAGCTTAGCGACGTTGTCATTAGTGTTGTTGGATTCTTTTCAAATCAAATCACATCGAATCAACATGTGTGTGATCGTGATTGTGATTGTGCGAATCATTCATTTATTCCTGTTGTGTCTCGATCAACAGTAAGCTACACTAGAACAATTAAACAAGTGACACAGAGTACGTGTAAAAATCAGCTGGAGTTTCTCTATAAAGTCTCTTTAAAAACTTTATTTTCTACCGATTCATCGATGAATTGACTAGAAAACTCGTTCCAACGCTGAAACATGACGGCGATGGATCAATGTTGTTTTCGAAAAGGTCATAATAACAATAATATTAATAATATTTTTCAATGGCAATTGCAATCGCAATGATACTGGCAACGGCAACCAGCGGTGTGGCTCAGTGGACCATGACATTATCATTGTAGTTGGCATTGTGTTGTTGTCAATCCAATGATTGTTATCCAGTCTTGATTGAGCCATCATATTATTTTCATCTTCATTTCCATTCTCATCTCATTGATCGATAGTATTTTAACAATCAAGTCAGATATTGTCATAATGGTGATAGGATTCCAAGAGATAAAGCACAACAAAAAGAAAGAATTATTACCCTATCGGTTTGAAATGAGAAACAATATTTCTTGACTGAAAAAAAAATGTTGCTGTTGTTTTAGTCAATGTTAACTCGATGTTGCATAACTTAATGTTGTGCGTGTGCCATATGAGCTTTCAGGGTTGAGTGTCGGCGTTGTAACAGAAACAACAACAACAGTAATTATTCGAACCAGTTTTGTCAATCAGTCAGTTTGTGTGGCCACTGGCCAGTAAATATGTGTTGCTATGTGTAATTGGTCTTTGTTTCTGCTTCCACACTCTTTTCTTCTATTAGCATTCATTTTCATTTTGGTTAACGCAACAGTGAATGAAACTTGATATCTAATGAATATCTAAACATCTATCTTATAAAACTCTACACTTTCGACTATGCAAATACACATGGACACTTATAAAAAAATGCCCTAAACAGAAACTTGTACTTAAAAATGGTTCAATGTTGCTTGATCGATACACAAAACCAGACGTTCCGTTTTACTTCAAAGTTTGGCTCTTTGACGTAACCAATGCTCAACAGGTTATTGATGGTAAGGGCACCAAGCCAGTGCTCAAAGAAATAGGTAAGTTTACACTAGATTACTTGTCACGGGCTCAAGCTGATTGTTTAGTTTATTCAATCTATGCTATAGAGCGAGCATTTTTGCTAAGCTCGACCATTTTCTCAATCAGTAAATAAGAAGTTGATAGATTGTTTCATGTGGTATTTACACACTTGTTGCGATTGGCTAAATATACATGTATTGCCTAACAGAACGTTGTGTTAATCGATGATCTAGTGAGTGACAAGTGTTGATTGTCCAAAAACTAATCATATGCAAATTGTTTCACTGTTCATTGTTTGATTGCTTGTTGTTCATCGCACATCGTCCATCATCCAATGTT
The DNA here is from genome assembly GCA_019968535.1 of Fragariocoptes setiger. Classification (NCBI taxonomy): domain Eukaryota; kingdom Metazoa; phylum Arthropoda; class Arachnida; order Trombidiformes; family Phytoptidae; genus Fragariocoptes; species Fragariocoptes setiger. The sequence goes on along the minus strand of JAIFTH010000559.1, from coordinate 2,231 downwards.
ATATCAATATATTCGTCTATATAACAAACGTATATCTTTTGGGTATATCTTTTTGGGAACAAAAAATTGGAAATTTGTGTCTGTCTGTCAAAAAAAATGATGATCATTTCAACTGTTCACGTAGGACCGTTCGTGTTCCGAATGAACAAGCGCAAAGACGTGATTAGTTTTGCGGGCGACAATTTGTACTATACCGAGAAGAAGGTGTATCATTTCAAGCGCGAATTGTCGTGTTGCCCAATCAATACGAGTGTCACCATACCCAACATTCCGTTGCTGGCGGTGGTGGACAAGGCGTTGAGCTACAATTTGCCATTAGTGGGTCGCTTCATACCGCGCCTCATCAATCGTGCCATACAATCGTTGCGCGAGCAACTGTTCGTGAAGCGCACCGTCAACGAGATCTTGTTCGACGGGTACGACGTTGAATTGCTCAAAATGGTGTCGCGCGTAGGCGCCCTCGTCGGAATGCCACAAGCTCAGCAAAAATTCGGTCTCCTTAAGGGACGCAACGATACGTGGCGGCCCGAGCAGGACGGCGTGTGGGGCATCAACACGGGAGAACGTGATCGCTCACAATTTGGGCGCGTGTCCTCATGGAACTCATACAAACGTCTGCCATTCTATAGCGCACCGGCGTGCAACGTGATCAACGGCTCCGATGGTGCACTGTTCCCGCCGCCCATTAGCCCCAAACAGACCTTGTCGATATTCAACAACGAGTTGTGCCGCTCGCTGAGTCTAATGTTTCAACGTGAATCAGTCGTACAAGGCATCAGTGCGTTGCGTTTTGTACTCGATCCGATCAATTATGCTCCCACAATGGCATCGTCGTCATCAGCGCCATCTTCTGGTCAGTTGAAGTCGCCCAATTCACCATTGCTGAGCATACACACAACCACACCCACACCCGCACCCACACCTATCAACAGTCTGAGCAACAACAGACGGGCATCTTTAGCGTACAATAATAATCAACGTCGTGTGGACAATTCAGCATCGGCGACGGATCAATTACAATATCAAGCGTCGATAGCATCGACATCGATCTCAGGCGAGCAACCACAAAACCAACAACAACAGCAACAATCGACGGCCGGCGACACAACGGTCAAATTGAATCCTCTCAAATGTTTTTGTGAACGCAAATCGACCAATCTCAGCGGTGTGAACATTTGCGAGTTCAACGGCTTGTTTGACATGTCCAAGTGCAGCAAACAAGCTCAGGTGATCTTTGGCTCAATGCCACACTTTCATCAAGGCGACAGTCGATTGTTGAATCAAGTTCACGGACTCGAACCCAATGCTTCCAAGCACACCACATATCTTGACGTTGAGCCGGTAAGACATTCACTCTGATCGTTTACGCTCTATTCATTCAACAAGGACTCAACAAGCCCTTTTTTAACGCAATCATCTCTTTCCTTTCAAATATAATTTCATCTCTATTTCCATCTTGTAGAACGTTGGTATTGTGCTCGGCGGCAAGCGACGCTTTCAACTAAACGTTCTTATGAAACACAATCTTGAAGTCGAGTAAGTTCTCTACAACGTGAATTAATGACAATATTAACTCAACAACTATCGATTGTTGATAACTCAATTGATTTGTCACAATTATTAATCTGTCCATTGAACAATGTGCGTCTAAACTCCATCGAACACTAATACGATAATTATTAGGGGATTCGAGAATATTGCCGACATGCTGGTACCGGTGATTTGGATCGAAGAATCTGCACGGATCACGGAAGAAAGTGCCAACAAATTCCGATCGATGTATACAGATCGTGTCAGGACTGCCAATTGGGTATTGGCTATAGCATTGGTGTCTGCTTTTGTCTTGATGGTGATCGATATTCGATTGATTGCTCAGCAATCGCCTCTGCTTATGAAATACATCAGAGGGTTGACGGGAAAACAAACGTCGTCGAAGAAACATTTCTCAGTGCAGAAAGTTCAACAAGAGCTTAGCGAAACGCCATCTACCAAAAAGCTATCACCATTTCCTAATCCAAACACTTTCGACATTGACGCTAAATTTGTCGCATCCAAACTACAACAGCAACGTTAACAACAATTGATGGCACCAATGGCTATAGAATAAATTAGTGTGATTTGCAAATTGTGATCAATGTTGTGTAATAAACCAACTGACTATATAATAAAGGGTGCCAACGACTTAGTATGAAAAAAGAATAAAAGAAGAACGAGCATGTGACGCTGTGTGC
>JAIFTH010000029.1:0-97959 GCA_019968535.1 Fragariocoptes setiger | reverse complement strand
CGGCAACGGCAACGGCAACGGCAACGGCAACGGCAACGGCAACGGCAACGGCAACGGCAACAGCAACAGCAACAGCAACAGCCCGCATAGCTAGCATGGCTTCAAGTCAAGACGGCCAAGGCTTGACTTGTGCCTCACTTGACTTGAGTCAGGCGTGTGTGTGCCTCACTTGTAACGCACTTGGGGCCCATACATACGCACCCAAGTTGTTGGCGCTGAAAGAGTGGCGCAAAAAATACACTCAAGTGCCTCACTGTATCGAACGCTTCGAATGTTTGCACTGGCAATTGTGAAATCATCCAGTGGCCCTTACTTCTACTGCTGTTGATGTTGTCATTCCCCAGCATTAAGTTCGTTTAACTCACTCATTGTAAATTGGAAAGTGCCTTCTGTCCTTGTTGTATGTACGCAATGTCTGCTGGGACGTTGTTCAGACCCATTCAGACCGAACTCGAGTTGCTATACTTCTAGCTGGGCTGGCAAGCTAGAATGTTTGTGTGTGCGTGTGGAAGAATTGAAGCGGCAACTTAATGCCATTCACTTGGTGCCTTGTCAATTTAAATTGCAGTTTTAGAGTTGCGCATTTAAAATCAGAGTCAAAGTTAAAGTTGAGCCTCAATTCGTCGGCGCATTCTCGTCTCGCATGTGGACACACACGCGCATGTGGGCCGCTCTCACCAGCTACGCCATGTAGCTGGTGCTATCTGCACTGGTTAAAGCTACAGGCTACCGGCAGTTCACATCGAGCTCGAGCTAGAGTGAGACCTAGAGCTTGACTCAAGCTTGCTTGAGTGAGAGAGAGAGAGAGAGAGAGAGAGGGACGATACTGGCTGCTTAATCTGGCTACCAGTCATGCCAATGTCGTAAGCTCTCTACATTGGTAGAATTTCAAACTTACCAGTAAGTTTGAGTGGATAAAAATAACCACTGAAGCGCTTGAAGTCGCAGTTGCAGTCAAAAGGACATGGACGATTTAATATATGAGATAATTCATTCAAAAGCACACACACACATAGTCGTTTCAAACACCGTCAATAACTAAAAAAGTGCTTACAATCAATTCGAGATCAATTCAAGAGGAATGGCTTTTCCTCATTTCAGCTCAGCTCATGACTTTTTGTAGCAACATTAGCACAAGATTTATCATTCGGTAAGGCTAACGATCACTAAACACTATGCGCCTGTGAACGACGAGAGGCAAGCGGCAAGCACGGATCGAGCAGCCTCAATCTCGATAGCAGTACCGGCAAACAAGCACTTGTGGTATATACGGTGGCATAGGAAAGGTTTGCGCGATACATGATTTTGTTGATTGTGGTTTTTTTTTGAAAAATTAACTGTAGCCGAGACAAACAATGAATCCATTATCTGTCTTTACTCTGTCCTGTTAAGTCGATGTTGTGTGTGTGTGTGTATCTATCTCTGTTAAGAGTGTGTGAGTACTCGCGAGCAAACTACAACAAGCACTGTAGAACTAAGACAAGGCCAGCAGATGGAAGAAGCAAATTTTCATGCACACGTACATAAGCGAGCTCTTAAGCAACCAATAAAGAGTTAAGATGCACAATTCCGGCAATTAATTTTACCCGATCAGTGATTTGGATGTGTGCGAATGTTCGACGACGCAAGCATTGGAACACAAACTGGCCTGGCTTGGCGGGACCACTAGAGCGAGAGAAAAAGAGAGAGAGGGAGAACCAAGTGGTTAGCCAGCGTGCTGTTGTTGTTGTTGCTATTGGGCCCTCAATTGTCGATGTGCGATCATCCTAGCGCTTACACACTTCCGATGTCCAGTATCTTTGTTATGCTCACATTGGCGTCGACGTCAACGTTGTCCCAATGTTAGTGAACAACACTGCGCCATTGCACCACGCTTTTTTTCGTACGCCAACATCGCCAGGTAATCTGATACGCGCCCACATTTGAGATTGAAACTGAGGATGAGGCTGGTATCATCTTTCCGCTTTGCCGAATCGAGCAGCGCAAACATTGTGCAGTTAATATTCAAATGTAATCGCGCGCGCCCGCTAGCTGACTCTTTGGCTTTGCTATTGCACAGTACAGCATAACATAAGACATAGTAGCCAGCAGGATCATATCGGCCAGCAGTTTCAGTTTAAGCAATATTTTAGTTTCAACACGCTTTGTGTTCAGTCGCTTGCACCCACAAAGCGAGACTAACTTTCGCTCTCTCGCATTCTCGTTTAATCATCCACTGTGGTCCGCTGTGATCTCTATAGCCTTCGCTCTATAGCCTTTCTCTCTTTCTCTCTCTCTCTCTCTCTCTCTCACGCTTTTACGCCCTCTCTCCAGGGTTTAGCAAAGTTGAAAGTTGTGTGGCAAACAGTTCAACTTTGCATCTCAACTCACGTTGAGTCCACTCAATGGTCGAGTATGATGGCTAATCTCCGCTTCAAGCAACCAATTGATTTTCGTTCCACTGGGCGCCGTTCGACACTGGTGCTTATCGGGCGCACAAGCTTATCGTTCTCAACATATCTGACGAACGAACGTAGCGCAACGCAACGCGATCAACTAAACATATAGCAACATACGGATCGGCAGCCAATCCTATCGGCAAAGAGCAATTTGTTATCACATTAGCAATATAGGGCCATAAAATATAACGAAGCACATTTTTAAGCCACCAATTTGATGGGTTTGATCAGATGATGACTTGCTCCTCTGCCTCTTTGCAAGTAAGCCTTGCCCTTAGGATCAAAAGTTGTATTGATTCCTGACTGACGGTGATACGGTCGGACAGGCAGTAAACATAGAGAGGCCAGGGAATCTGTGATTATGTGTTCATTGTAAACGGGGGAAAGAGAAAGTTACACTGAGACCTCACGTACGACATCCAACACGTCGCTTGGTCAATGTAACCTGCAGCGCTTAGTGCTCTTGGTCGATAATTAGCTTGCATAAACAACATGATGCTGAATGTTGAGCTTTATTCAACTCATTGACTCACCGTCGATCACGCTACATACACAGAATATCGACGACTCAGACGTTATTCAAGAATTTCTATCTAGCAGTTGGAATGAAGTTGGTTATCAAGGCCACGCACGCACGCGCATACGAACAAACACACACGCACTCACAAATAGTACACTGTAATGAGACAGCGTGAGTAAATCGTCGTTAAACTCAACTCAGTGTTGACCAATGATGAACGGCTCTATCAATTCTATTGACCGACTACTGTAGCTTATTCTGTGTATGTGTGTTTGCTGGTTCAGCAGCGCCATTACAGTGTATATCAGTAGCACCTAGTGAGCTTTTGTTCGCTGAGCTTACAACTATCAGGTACTTCGTTAATGGATTTGATCTGCTTGGGTAATACACGCACACGCACGCACGCACTTACACACACATACACATACACTCACTAATACACGCCCAAGATAGTATGTCCTGAGGCCTCGAACGAATCTAGCCTTCATTCTACATCTAGCACGACAGAGCAACACAACAGATCGATGTAGCGCACGCAATGTTGCCCGACAATGTTTGCTTCACCGCATCCGTCTTCGTCTTGCTTGACACCCTTGGCTTGCTGACGATTTACGACGATGGCGACGATCACGCCGCCTCCAATGATCTGTGTGCGCCACTTGTTTACACGTGTTAGTTGGCACGCGTCGTTACTGACATCTGGACACGATCTGCTCGTGCAATGTCTCGCATATGTTGTTTCGTTTGGCTTTTTGTGTGATTGGCAATTGGATAAGTTTGCCAAACGCAATGACCAAAACATCTCCTTGTGTGTGTGTGTGTGTGTGCTCATCAGAAAAGCACACAGATGTCTAATTGGACTCTCTGCTTGCTTCGCTTCTTTCTTTCACTAATTCTCTCTGCTCTATGACACAAAGAATCTTTTCCGATATTGACTGACCATACGACTGACTGGCTACCCTTGGTTGGCGTAAGCAGAGCAACACCTTGTAATTCTTTCTTTTTCCTCATTTTGCTAATGCCATCAACAACAATAACAGCAACAACAATGGTCAGTATTGTTTCTTAATCGTGCTCATGTGATAGCATTAGTCAATGACGATAGTGAATGGCTGAAGCAGACGACAGCTATTGATTATCGTTGCTGGTTGTTAGTAATCGTGCAGCCCTCGAACCCGTCGGCACTTCCAACTAACACGCTAAACAGACTAAAGTCAACCACGTCACTGGCTGAATACTCAAGGGTCTCACAGCTTGTACACAGCTCTCTTGAGAGTTGGCCCGTGCACATCTCACTGAAACATCGGTCAGCGATTCATTCCATGATCTTTGGTATTTAGTCAAATGAGGCTTGCAATCTAGACTAACGGCCCATTTTATTTCTATTGGTTCCTTTTTTTCGCCCGAGCTTATGCAACAACCACTTGCCATTTGCAATGCACACTCAGCACACGCTTTCTCTTGTCCCCAAATCACTCTTGTCGTTTAAACTAACGAGCAGCCACTAGGATCTCTATGGGCCAAAAGTTATTCGCAAAGCCCACAGCTCATCTGTTGTTGGTAGTGTAAACGCAAAAGGCGAACCATCAGCAGCCTCTTGCAAGAAATCAGATATAAAGATAAATAAAATCAGAGTAAAATGTCAACGCATAATAATTACCAATGCTACCGGACGTTAGTTCTCTCTATTCACTGGCATATCGATTGTTGCTGTTGCTGTTGCTGCTGCTGCTGAAGATTTCCAATTGATCTTGAAAAACTCTCAACTCTCATCTGGACACTGTAAACTCTGAACGCTAAACGTTATTATGATACTTGAGTGACCTCTAGTAGACAACAGTAATTGTTACTGCGTACAAGCCTATCGCATCAACGGCTTCAGTCAGATCACTGACAGATTTCAGATTATCAGCGGATATCTTGGCAGTCTCAGCAGATAAGCGATTATTTAATATATATATTTATATTTATATATATGTACCAAAGACTTATTAGAGCAATGTCATTGACATCAAGTGCGAAATTCAGTGACACCTAATCAACGGAGAATGGTTCGATAAAGTGATTCACAGAATACTTTTTTCACTGTTGGTGAGCCAATACTAATGCATCATCATGAGAAAAATCTATCAGAACTTACCCAAGCTATCAATACGAAGGAATGTATAATCACTCTTGAATATTGATGCGCGCTCACTGATATAGCATGATAGAAAGGGGAGTCAAAGATTGATTTCAGTGTGATCGATCAAAGAGCAAGCGAGACTTGCCAAACTAATGTTAAATTTTGTCATCAGAATCGAATTTCCAAGTTGAAAAATTAATTCAAAGATAATCATCGATTGATCAGCGCGTGAACTATGTGAGCTAAAGTTGACCCGACATTCGCGATAATAAATACCTCTACAACTAACTGTTCATGTAAATGCCTCTCGCTACCTTAAATGCATGACGAATGTTATATTTGCAACATTCGTACGTGTCATTTGTCTATTTGCTCAACCACAAAACAAAAAATTGGGTGACGTAAGCGTACATTGTTGCAATCGAGCGTGGACTTAGAATTTGTTTACAATGCGAGCTATTATTAATCATCAGTTACTAATATAAGGTTAAAACTATGAAACAGACTACAAACGTAACTGAGAAGTATCAAGAAAATATTAGAACAACGTGAAGAATCGAGATACGAGAGAACTACGCACTCTTTTGTTGCATTCGAACCTATTTTCCTACTATACATGCTTTTGCTGCAGATTCGGTGACGTACTCTTTGTTCGTCCATCTTTACGAGTACCCATCACTTGAACGTCAATCCGAATTCTTGTAATTTGATGCTATTAAACACATATCGAAACACCTACGTCAATGAGTTAGCCAAGTTTTATTTGCAACATTTTGAGATCTATTTGGTCGAAATGAAAAAGCTAGGATTGGCACACTCGAGAAGCCAGCTAAAACTTGAAGGTCAAATAGTGAGTGAGCTACTCACGCTATTTTTTTACACGAGCTGATTTTTTTGTTTGCGTCCGATGTTGATTCAACTCCGGTAATGTCGTTGACGAAACATTCGAATATTGTACAAAAAAACCGTTTCTCAATCTCGATCGATTGAGTTTCTTTGCAGTGACACGCAAGTAAAAGAGCGATGTGAAGAAACGACTTGGACTCGGGCGACTCGATAAGCATCATCGCGCCTTTTCAATTCGCCGCACTTCGCCCTCTCAGCATTCGTTCATTGTCAGCCAATCAATAAGTCAGCAGTGGCCTCTTTTATTTACGTACGACTGTAATTGTGTCAGTAAATTCACAAACAGTGATCCATAGAGAATTTTGTTGAAAACCATTGAAAATTGAAACGGCTAGCTAAATAGTATCAATTGCCACCAATAAATTGCCAAATAGTAAAAGATAATGGCAATTTTGCACGCCACTTTCCGATAAATGATCGATTCTGTCCTTTTTTCGTTTCATGTCAAGAGTCTATTCTTGATGGTATGAAGGATCAACACCGCAGCTTACCTGTCGTCTGGTTCAGTCCATGCTGAGCTGAACTAATGTAGTTATACCTTTATCTGTCTGCCCCCGATGAGTCCGTTTTTCTCGTCACAACAGTTGTCGTTAGCATTTCCGGCATTATATGGGTATATATCACTTGCTAAGCAATCCATGCTTGCCGATTAAAGATGCAACAAAGCGTCGATGCGGCCGTGGAATCACAAATATGGCCTCGTTATCGAGCCCGTCAGCATGTCACTTCAAACTTTCTATTGCGTGTGGTTCGATTCATGCTAGCGATCGATGATGCCTGGCAAGAGTTGCCTCTGCGGCGAACCAATGACGCTCATATGGTCTTGTCCAAGTATCCAAAACCGAGTAAATTGGAACAAACGATTGTACAAACGAAATATTGTATCAGTGTGTCAAGCCAACGTTTAACCATTTTCACATTTGCCAATATATTAGTCGCACTGTTTCAATTGATCATATTAACGAGCTTAGTTGTGGTAGAACGTTATGTTCGAAAATCACAAGAGTGGCAACAAACAAACAACAATCATTTAGTAGAAGAATTGTCCTTGGCCAAAGCGAGATATTTCTTGTCCGTATTCGGATTTTTTCGTTTACTCCAAGACCAGTTCCATATGTACATGATATCATTTTGGTATTTCTTAGCTTTCCTAATGATTTGCAGCTATAATTATATACGCTGGAAGAGTATTTCAGAAATGTGTAGCAATTTAATTTATCCATTCGATTGCGGATTCGCAACAATACTCGACGATTATATGCAAATTATATGCAACGTTCATCTGAAGCCAACAGTGAAAGCGAACTTGATGCAATCGCTTGTGCGTCAAATGAATTATCATAACATTTACACTGGCCACAATCATATGCCATTGAGGGATTTGCACGATTTCTCAAGAATGTTTAGCTCGCATCATCAGGAAACAGCAACAATCAAGAGCAGCATTAACATTAACAGCAACAACAATAACAATAACGACAACAACACTTCAACATTCAATGATAAGCGACTAAACTATTGCTCACGTGATAACGGTGACACTCATTTGACACGAAACGATTCTAAATCTCGTGTGCCAAAAGCACTTCACATCAAGAAGTCCAGAGGGACATTCCAAACACTCGATCGCCACCATTCTGATTATCTAACTGAACAAGATTGCGCAACTATCGTGTCGAGCACTTGCGCTGATTTGGTTGCACATACAATGCATGTGGTTAATTGCATTTGTTTGTATTTTTTGTTACCGTCATGTTTCATTCTTTGGCAAACTTTTGTCTTGCCACACACATTCTATGTGTTAAACAATTACTCAAGTTCAACAATCCCAGACTATTTCAACTACGTTTCCGTGTTGTACAATTCACTCATAATATCCAGATTGCCATTGACCATTCTTATCTTTGTCATAATTACTACAGCACTTGTAATGCGTACCGTCTTGTTGTTCGAGCGAGCATTGAAACATTTGCTAACACATTATAGTGGGAGCAGGTTGGACGAAGAGCAATTGCTTCAGATGAATCGCATATTTGTCTATCAATTGTCCATCATTCATGTGTTCGACAAGATTGTGGTAGTCAATGTTACAATACTCATGCTTGCATTCATATTGGGAGCTGCTGGTACAATTTGGCATTTCATTTACAATAAAAACAATGATTGGTTAGAAGATTATGCCTATGGTGTGTTTGCATTCTTTTACATATCTGCTGTAATATTGAGCACCCTTCATTCGCGTGTCAACGAATCAATCAAACGAAATCATCGTGCTTGGCTATCGTTATTGGCACGCGTCTCGTCGCCTGCACTGTCAGGATTGATTTTAAGAAATTTAAAATCAATCTTTCAATGTGAATGCAAGTACGCGATAACTTGGCTGGGTAGACCGATGACTAAATCCACAGTGTTAGTTGTAAGTGATACTTAATCTTACAATACTACAAAATCTCTCGCTGACAAAACATGATTAACATTGATGCCTTTAATAATGCTAACAGACTCTGGTCTGGATCTTATCAGGTATTCAATTGGCAATTATCATGAATATTTGATCGATGCAGCAAAACCTATTTTTCGATATGAAGGGTGAGCAAGATCATTCATCGAAAATCGGAAATAATTGAAACTTTAGCACCATGCGCTTGCTTCGAAATCACTGATTCATGTAATCAAAGAGACTTCAGTCGTAAAGCCTTCACATAGGAAAGATGGTATAGGAAATTTTAATAGGAATAATGAATTCTTCAAAGGAGGCCTTTCTGTGCTCAATCAGCGCCAAATATTATGCAAAATAAGCATTACGATAAATTAATTAAGGCGGTCAACTGGACGAGATGATCCTCTCCTGCCGAGGCCAGTGTCACTTTGCTAACGATACTGTCCGAAGTTTGAGGCTGGAATGACAGTCTCTTGATCGACAAACTATGGCTGTTAAGTGCGAAATAGAGATGAATAATTAAATATTGTTATTGCAACATACTCTAAATAGTTAGATCAAAAAGTTAGATTTTCTAAACCTCCATAATCTTACCATTGATTGATAGTATAGACAATGTTCCATTTAAAAACGTCATTGAGATATGAAAGACGTGTTAGCGTGATATCACCATTTTCTTGTCCTATCGCTACTAGCCAATCATTTTGTTTCTTTAGGTCATTGATGATATCAACAGCTTGCATCGGACTTTCCAGACTGAGACAACTTGACACATCAACAGTGAAAGCCTCTGAGTTACTCCCGGCTAAGACTTTCGCAAGAGACCAAGCAATAGCTCGCCGTTCACGAGATACCGTTACAAAGCATTGTGAGTCAGGTGTCCATGAACAGTCCCATATGATACGCGAATGTACGGCATTGTTTTTGCTGGTGGATGCTAATTTAGCAAATCGAGTTTCCTTGCTGTTCTCACGAATGCACCACGTCCTGTCTCTAGATACAGATAATATATATTTGTCATTGGGCGAAAATTTCACACGTGTTACTGTCAACGTATGATTCTCTAAGCTAGCAATCTGGTCGAATGTTTTAGCACACCAGATTATGACACAGGCAAACTCGGCCTTGTTAGCCCTGGAGGCCGAAGCTATGTGTATTCCTGCTCGATCACAATCGACAGTATAAATCTCATAGCTGTGTCCATATAACTTTTGTACTTCGGGCCATAGAGTACTTTGCAGAAGGAACTCTTCCACTGGAAGAGGTACGTTCTCTGTCGCGTAGGGTGGATGGTCTTGTGAGCTTTCAACAATTTGTGCGTCACCTGACTTAGAAACGTTGTTTGAAGTGATGCCACGATTGGATAAGCCTAATGCCGGCGCTTGAGCTTGCTCCGCAAGGCTTGATTTGATTGAGGAAAATAATAAAGCGTCGCTTGATGCCATCAAGTCAATTCCTGTAACATTATAAAAGCTTTTGACAAAGAATTTGGTCGAGTCAAAAACTCGCAGATTCTTCTCGTCAGATCCGCTGATGAATCTCAGAGAATTGATCAACGAGACGCAGTTGATTTCATATCCATGAACTTGAGGACGTGCCACTTCACACCAATGATTAGCGTTGGGAACCTTAGCATGCAATCTGCAAGTTTTGTCGAGTGAACTAGTTATAAAGTATGCACCATTTCGCTGCCAGCATATGTCAGTTACTGGCCCGAAGTGTCCATTTATCACAGCCTCAGGCTCCCAATATTCGCCTTCATCCGAAGGGCTACCCTTGCGTCTCCATGAATGTAATGCACCATTGAGAGAATAGGCAAAAATACAATCACTATCGGGGGACAAACTTGCTCCGAGCAGACCAAGATTGTTTTCTCCAATTTCTCCCAATCTCAGCCTCTCTTGCCACACTTCGTTGGTTAAGTTTCTTTCGTAACCGGACGGTGGTTTATCAGGATCCATCCCTTCCACGTCCATTTGTTCTGAGTAGACCACAATATGGGATTCCCAGATAATGATTGACTTGTCAGCAGAGCATGTCATTAATTGGATAGCGTCCGATCTGGAAGAATTGGCCAATTTTTTTGTGGATTTATTCCAACGAACAGAATTGATACGTGACTCATGTCCGGCTAACACTGTTTCAAGCAGTATACTGAGATATATAGGACCTCCATCGGTTGTCGTATCTGGCAATAGAGATGATTTTACAAGAAGCGAATCGTAAGAGGTGTAGGACAACGAGATCCTCCAAACTCGTGCGAACTTATCTTGTGATGCTGAGGCCAATAACATGGTAGAACGATCTGCACTGAGTAGAGTATCGACACTGCGAATCCAATCAGAGTGGCCAACTATCTGAGCGGCTTCGGTCAGGATATGGTCTGCTCGATCAAAATCGATTCTGTATACATGAACTTTATCGTCGCTGGCACCGAGGAACAATAGAATGATATCTTTTTTCAACTCATGACACCACAATGCAGATATTCGTGCGTCGTATACGTAGTAATTGATCTTAGCGTTCGCTTTACAGGTGTCGTCAATCCAAATATTAATTGTATAATCTAAAGAGGCAGTGACAGTTAGAATGCTGGTGCCGAACATCACGGAATGTGCAGCCGATATGAAATCGGTGTGCTTAGATAAGGTGAATTTTGTAGAAAAATCAAACTGACTTGATCCAACATTGTGCCTTGTGGCGGACCATATGATGCAACATTTGTCGTGAGATCCCGAAAGTATAAACTGCTGCTGCTGACTTTTTTCATGCTCTGGCACTAGATGCTCGATGAATCTGACGCAGCTAACAAGGTCTTTGTGGGCCAGCAGTAATCTAATTATGCGCTTTTGTTGTCTATCAAATAATGCAACATAGCGACCGGCTCCAAATGCGACCAATCTTGATGTACAATCGAGGCATGAATTGAGCGATCTGTTCGCGGACACGGCCGCATATTCGAGCTCATGTATGAGCCTGGGAATCGGTGGATTCATTACGAATTATCGTCGATTCGTGTTGATAATGTATTGAATTGCAAATAATAAAATCTCACTTGTACAAACGAATAAACAACACCTTGAAAGGATAACATGATTTACTCACATGGTGAGCCACATGGTTCTCTCTTGAAAAGACGCCTACGCTTGCGCGAGCCCTCAATGCATACGATGCTCGCCGATCCTGCAATCTGCAGACAAACTGCTTGGCGCGCAACTGTTGCCTTCCCCTTGTCCTAAGCGGGGGAATCTCTGCCGAAGAATGCTTTTGAACAATCGTACGATCACGTTGTTCTCTAGTCAAGCATCGACCATCACAAGCTATTTCAATCACCTCATCAATATGTTGTCATCATCCGATAAAATAAGGTATTGGTATTTAGCTGGTGCCTGTATTGTTGGCAAGATCATTTTTTATCGACTGTATTTGAAATATAAGAATCCGTCAGCAGTGACCCATAAGCAAAACAAAACAACAAGTAAACAAAATGTGGACCAAGTGTTATTTTTTCCTGACACCGCATTTCCTTGCCCTCAACTGACTCGACGAATGAAAACGAATCTTGTTCAAGGCTGTCAAGTGGAATGCTCAAGACGTGGATGTCTTTATTTACACGGCCGACCGCACGAGCCCCGATCAGGATTACTCGAAATCTTGAAAGTGCTCGCCAGCGCTCAATTCAAGCTTGATTTGTGTGTATTCTTAATATCATTTCCGACATTGTCCGAACTACTGGTTGATTTGCATCGCAACAACGTTGCCGTAAGAATCATCACCGACGGAAGCGAAGACGAAGCAATAGGCAGCAAATGTGAAGAACTTCACAACGAAGGCATCGTGATTAAGTCTAATGCTCGTGGACAAGGTGTTCTCATGCACCACAAGTTTGCCATTGTAGACAATCGCACAGTATTGACAGGTAGCTTCAATTGGACCAAAAATGCTATAATATCCAATTACGACAATGTGCTTGTGACATCAACTACCAATCTAGTGAGTCCATATATTGAGCAATTCGAAACTATGTGGAACAAATTGCAGCATTACCCAAAAGCGTAAAACTTTCTCACATGACGAGTTTTGACACACGACTCTCCTCATATCTGTGGTAGTGTTTGTCGTCGGAGACTCGTTTTGGTATCATAATTCACCGCCATAGACGAGAAAATTAACCACTGAATGAACTAAATTAATTAAGTCAAGCCAAAATTTATTGCAGTGCGTTTTATGCATTTTTCTGTGACTTAGCCTGTCTGTCAGCAACATCATGTTCACTGACTGGAAGTTTGCATTCAACGACTGAATGAATGGCTCCATCAAGAACGACAAAATCTCAACAAAATATGAAACTTTTATTGTGCTTTACAATTGAATTCAAATTGTTATTGTTATGATCTAAGATCGACATGACGACAACAATAACTAGTAAAAAAATGAAAAACGCGGTTCTTCGTTTTCGATTCCGTCAGCTTTCTTCAATTGACCGTTGCCATTGCTGAGATGATGCCCACTGTTATTGTTGTTGTTATTGTTGCTAGTACTGTTGCTATCAACAGTTTTAGTAGTGACAGGACACGACTTGATGGACATGGCTTTAACACCAAAGCGGGCATCAAAAGAATCAAGATTAGCCATCGATGCCGATGGTCTGTAGCTAGATAGATGTTTGTTATTAATGATGGATGTACCATTATTGATTGTTGGGGCGTTGCGCAATATTTGTTGATTTGTATCACATTGTTGCTGCTGTTGTAGGCCATCGCTGTTGTTGGTGGTCGTAATCAACGTTTTATCGGATGACGTTGTATTTTGGGCTCTAATCAAGTAGAGATCATTATTCGTGTTGAGATTGTCGTCGTCGTTCTTTCGTTGCGGTAAAGATTGAAGGCTTTCTTCGAGGTGACGCAACATGCACGCCTCACTGGGGTATTCGAACGTGCTTGTGTTTGCATCGTCGAATTTAAGCTTGAGCTGAGCGTTGGAGAGAAGAGAGAACAACAACAATGTGAGAACACTTCGTTCTGAGAACCCGTATCAGCACGCGTTGTTTTAAGTGAATGATTAAAGTACATACCTGTTTGTTGCGCCGCACCAGCAACGAACCATTTCCTACAATCACATTATCGCCCTCGAATATGAATTCGAGAACTAAAGGAGCTGCTGTTTGAGCTTGTTGCTGTGCACCTGTTGTAGATTGTGAGCCACCGTTCACACAATCCGCATCGCCGCTCGATACAAAGCAACGCGGACGAACGGCCACGTTCGGCTTGACATCGTTTCGATTTCTAAAATCGAATACTAACGTTGTGCTTGATAGTGACATTTGTTGTTGCGCAATATGACGCGCCGACAGTGTGATAGAGCCTAGTTCACTAGTGGTGTTTCCGGTTGCTTGCTTTCTCTTACTGATCTCTGTGGAAGCTGTTGTTGGTGTGTGATTTTTGTTGCTGGACCCATTAAGTGAAGTCGATCCCTTAGTTGTAGAACTATCAGTGTCCTCTTTGCTAATTGTTGAGGTTGTTATTGACCTTTCGTTGCCAATGATTTGTGTAATGTCTTTTAAAATGCCTGTTTGGTTACAACGAGAATTGATAATACAACAATCGGGGAGTAAATAATATAATTGTTATTGATTTGTTATTTGAATTGGACAATATTTTTTTCGTTCAACGCTCACGTCATGTATGTCAACGTTGCTTACGTTGATTTTGCCAAAAACAATCAATCAATATAATGAAAATAATAAAGACTGCACTTCACAGTCATAAAATAATAAATAATTTTACTCGTTCAATCGTTTGTTAGCTTACCGACTGATGAGCTTGCCCTAAAAGTGGCTCAACTATCGTATTACCACCAGATGGCGCTTATCATTCAACATTGTACATTGTACAAGCTAACAGGTTTACATCATCAACACCATCATCATCGATAGAGTAGTCACAGAGCTTCAATAAGTTTCAGTTTGAGCATTTTCAGTTAATCACTTGAGCGCATTAGTCGACGACGTCGATCAACGATTGAACCCTTTTTTGTTTGTTTTTGCCTTGCTCTAGCTGGCTGTTTGTGTGCACGACCAGCGATTACGCAACGTCACGCCACGTTCATCGATCAACGTTCGTTCAAATTGGTGCTCAAAATGATCAGAATGTCTGTAGCTTGTCATGGTAACGTGCTCAGTCCCACAGGCGACAAATGTCACGTTATGAGCTCATACTCTAGTGATTATCAAACAAAAGTACTCACCTGTTGTCCTAATGTTATCCTGACTGTTATTATTACGATGATTATTGTTATTGTTGCTAAGGTTGATAAGTGTTTGAGTGACTTCATCATTCGTTACGGTGTTCAGTGTGAGTATTGAACCAGTTGAGCTGATCAAATTACAAGCATCCATCTCATTGGTAGTGCTGGTCGTGAGTGCAGTTGTCGTGAGAATAACTTGAGGCCTATTTTTGACTGGGGAAGTACAAGTATTATCATCATTATTGGTCGAATGATCATTTGCTTGATTGATTGTCTCGACTGATTGATTGATTGTCGCCGATCGATCATGGCTAACATTGTCAACATCACACAAGTTATCGTGTTGATCGGCGTCGTTCGCAAGACGTTCGATGATGAGCTCAGCATGTTCAGACGACGTTGTAGCAACATTCTGTTGGTTGTCGTCAGACGACGCACGATAACGAGTATCACGAGTCAATTTGAGCTTCTTGGTGTTCTCTTGTGCTGTGTGGGACGATTTCTCCTCATTGGATGATGGGACCGAATTCTTTTCAGTAGCTTGACGTTCATTCGTACCAGTTGCTCGGTTATCATTATCAGTATTATTGAAATTGTTATTGCTATCGCTGTCATTGTCGTTGTCATTGTCATTGTGATGGTCCTTGGTATGGCTACTGACTGAGTTGGACTGATTGAGTCCGACGCTTGGCCTCTTGGCAGCAACAACAGGTACGGGTGATGAATCACAGGCTGCTGCTGCTGCTCCTCCTCCCGTCGACGTATGTGTCGAAACAATGGTCGTCGGTCGAGCTGGCACTGGCGGACGTTGAATTGATGGTGCCACCGGTGTAGTACCACACTCGGTGGTGGACACACGTCCTGAATCACAGCATTCATAGTATGACGGCACTGTGGTACTTGTCGCATCGACATTTAACTCACTCTCGTTATTCTCGCTATGATTGTTGTTGCAATTAGTTGCCATGAGTGGTGTTGATTTAGTTTGTGATAAATTAGAAAAACTGGCACCTGAATCGATCCTTTTCGTTGGTGCTATTGGCTTTTGACTAATCGGTGGCTTCAATCGAACATTGGGCGCCGGTGTTTCGTTGCTAGCCGCCCTCAGGGCCGTTTCAGCGCTAACAGCCTGTGGTGCACTCAATGTGCGCTCTTTCGGTAGCACCGCTGTCGCGGTCGTTTGTGCTCGATGTTCTTCCGACGAATATTGTCGATGAATATTGGTCACAGATCCTACTCGATTGCAAACGACTGCTTGACTAGTAATAGTAGTAGAAGTAGTATTGCGAGTTGCCATTCCACTGCCGGCCGCATGTGCCGCCTCAAACAACATTTTGCGCGTGCGAACAAAGCCTTCGCCAGTGGGCAGTTCGTCGCTGCCGGTTGTCAGCAGCTGAGGTTTAATTATGATTGGCTTCACTAGCTGATGGCGTTGTTGCATTTGCTGTTGTGACTTGTTGTTGCTGTTTGCGGCTACACCTGTCGTCGTTGTCGTCGTCGTCGTCGATGAGTTTGTCAGTGAACAATTGTCAGCGGCAGCCAGTAAACAAAAATGTGACGCCGCATTGGTGACTATTCCCGGGCGCATTGTTCTGACTTGGGAGTCATTGCTGTTGTTGTTGTTGTTAGCGTGCTGACTGTTTATGGCGACCACTGCTGTTGTTGAGTGTCGTTGGGCCAGACAATCGACGCTGGCACTGAAGCGTTGCTTGAAAGCGCCCCTGTTCAGTGGGCGCGTGATGCGTCCTCTGGCGGACACTGAATTCGCGTGCGAAGGCTGCGGCGACGATTGTTGTTGCGCATAATGTTGCAGCTGCAACTGAGACTGCGGTAGCTGCTGTGCTAATGTTTGGCTAGATATTGTCATAAATTTAGCTCTGAGTCGATCGACAATGCCCGGCCCGTAAGCAAACTCGTCACTGTCATTGTTGTTATCATTGATTGTTGTGCTCGTGCTTGTGTGATCACTATTGTTGCTGTTGTCAGGCTGCACAGGTGTGCTGTTGCGACACAGTATGCGAATACTCTCGCGATCATGATTGAGGCCTTGATTGAGACCGCCTCGCGCTGACGATCGCGTCAGCGGTTGTATGCGAGCATGAGGTGTCATGGCCTGAATCATGGCAGCGGGCGCCTGTTTATCGCGCTCGTCGCTGCTCATCAATGGAGCGTGCGACGTTGCCGAGCCCCCGACAGCGTCGCCAGCTGCACTTGACGGCGACGAGGTGCCTGAGTCGGGCTCGTTGTTTGGGCCGCCCGCACTCGGAAGTTTCACTATGGCCAGTGTGGCCATTGTGAGCGACAATCTGTCTAAACGTTGGACTTGATTCTTTTGCTGCTGTGCTCTATCTTCTAATTGTCGTTGTCTAATAATCTTTAGTTGTTGTTGTTCTTCTTCTTTTTGTCTTTGGGACAACACCAATGCTTCCAATTGTGATTTGATTCGACCAATTAAACCGAATCGTGTACGTCCACTGATGAGGGCACACTCATAGCACACATGTGAGCGATAATTTCGGTCGTTAGTAGCTCTGCATTGCACTTGTAATTCAGTTGGTGAATGCTCACACTCTTGCCTCTCATTTACTGTGCCGCTCTTACTATTTGTGCCACTCACCACTAATTGCTGCTTTTGCTGCTGATGCTGATCAGTTGGTGCTACTGCTGATTGAAAGTGTTTTTCATTTTGTCGTTCAAGCTCACCAGGATTCGTTGTCGTGTATATTGTTTCGTTGTGGCTGCTCTCGATGTCGGTGTCTTGATGATCGTCGTCGGTGATGGTTTGAACGATTGTCAGCGTAACAGGTGTACGTGCAATCGTCGTCGTTGTCGCACAAAAATCGTTGATCACAGCCGATACTTTGTTATCAAGTGTTGTATTCGTATCATGTGTCGTTGGTATTGTTGTTGGTGTTGATGTTGATGTTGATGTTGATGTTAAGTGGCAACAATAATAATAACCACAAAAGATACAAGAGAAGATTTATCAACAGTCTGTTTTGACTAAAACTGGTCATCTATTGAAAACACATTGGAAGCTTTCAATGGGCGAACAAATATCGGTGGGCTTTGACAATTGAGAAATTAATAGATTGCACAATAAAGAGACTGTTGTTGCTATCGTCGTCGTCGTCTTCGTCGTCATGTAAAATATCAAAGACGAATAATAATTATGTCTCATGATTGTATGTGTGTGTGTGTGTGCGTGTATTTGAATTAAGCTCATAATTTTTAGAATCTTTTTTGCTCAGTTAACGTTGCAAGCGTTGATTGGTTGGTTGGTTGATAAAATGCTGTTGCGCAATAATAAGAAAATAATAATCATAAAATATTCAGCGCTTGTTTTGTGCACTTGGACATTTGAGCTCTTGTGCACTCGAGAGATGAAAATTTGTTGCCTCTCGAGTGTTTTTAGCAAGGCCAAGCTCTCAAGTACCAATTTCTAGTCCATCACATGCTTCTCTGTCACCAACAATAACGGCAAGCCAGCCAGCAAACGAACAGACGATGAATAGACCGGCAAGCTAACGGTTAAGTCAAGCGACCACTGCCTTTGTTGCTATCGTTGCTACGTTCGAGTTGAAGAAAAGCATAAGTTAACTGCGACTGCAGCAACAGTAGAGGCAGAAGCAGAAGCAACAACACCAACAACAGGTGAACAGTTGTAGCTGTCGGTAAATTTTGTTATAGCAGTAGTAGTTGAAAAACGATCGAGTGGATGATACAATGCTACGGCCAACTTGAAGACTCCACGGCCATTCGTTAGGCTTTATCGCTAAGCTAGGCTAAGCTAAGTTGAGCTGAGTCAAGCTCGGACTGAGTTACGAGCTAGAATTGTGTGAGTGTGTGAGACGAACGTATTGAAAGCAAGAGAGCAGCTTATCTGTGAGAGCTGATCTAATTCTATGTGCCAAAGTAGTCAGTGGAGTCAGTGTTCAGCGGCTTGTGTTGTTGTCAGACAGTTGCTGCCACGACCTAACTGTCTTTCTTGCTAAATCTGGCTTCATTTCTAGCAGTAAGTTTAACAGTTGTATGTCAGCGTTCAATTTTTCGTTCGCTCTCTCGGCTCACTTGCGGCTGCTTTTGTTGCCTTTATCGTTGCCGTTGTAACGGACTTCAAGACAGAGCCTGTTTGAGTGGCAAAGTCAGAGCCACTTACAAATGTATAGAGAGACAAACACACGAACATAGATAGTAACCAACAAGAATCGGTCAACTCTTCGGTCGCTACTTGTGTTGTCTGATGTGGCCATTTGCGTGTGTGTCCCTGTTACTCGACTTCGAAATGTACTCACAGGCTCAACTACACAGACAAACGGACAGACAGGCAGACTTTGATTACTTGATCTCTTTGCCTCTCTTTCAAGTAACCGGTTGTTGTTGTTGCTTCTGCCACTGAGTGAATGCTGTGTTGTTGTGCTGCATGCAAGCTCACACACGACAACATGTGAAGCATGAGATTGAGCTAACTTCATTCCAATGGCAACGATACGTTCGACTCTATCGACACCGAGAAAGAGAGAAAAGTTATGGTACAAAGCTACAGGTACAGACGTAAACTCCTTCAAGGTCTACTCAACGACAGAAGCAGCATCAGCAGAAACAACAATCAGCAGATTCGACAGCGCTGCCAGCGACACCAGTGGCAAGTTGCAACGGTAACGGTCAGCAACATCACTACACTAGCATCAGCAACATTTCAGCTAAAGGAACTGCAAAAGCGATCGAACTGCCGCGGCTGCAATCGAAGACAAAAGGCGTCTCTTAAATGCAAGCAACATTCTCAAAATGCACAGTGAGAGCTATTGCTAGCGTATTGTGATGCAAACGAGAGAGAGAGAGAGAGAGAGAGAGAGAGAGAGAGAGACACAGGCAGACACACGAACACAAATCAATGCACTAAAATTGAATGCAACCAATTGAAATGAACAGACAATTGGTGTACTGTAGTAATTCGATTGGCTGTGATTGTCGCCGAAATAATAGTTGCTGCCGATAGATCAAACGGCGCGCTCAATCAGAACGAACGATCGAGCGAGCGAGCGAGATAGAGAGAGATCGAACGAACGAACTGGCGAGCTAGCGAACGGCGATTTTTACGACGGCAAACTTGAACTCAATATTCTTTCGAGTCTTTCTTACTACGCCAGGCAACAATGCTCCAAGCTTCAACAACATCATGGGCACCAACAGCAGCTAATAGACGAGCAACACTTGTTGATACTCATTCACTCAGTCAATGAGATGAGAGGAATGAAGAGAGAGAGAGAGAGAGAGAGAGAGAGAGAAAGAGAGAAATATCCATTGGGTGAACCACGACGCACGCCCAAACTAAATAACATAAGCGTGATTGAATGTCGTTATTGCGCCTAATCTTGTTGTCGTCGTTGTCGCTGTTGTTATTAGAAATTGATTGTTGGTGCTGTTGTTTGCTGCAGCATAAGTTGTTGCTTTTACTCGTTATTGGCTGTACTTACTCACTTAAGCTCGCTAACAGGCCAAGTGCCAACATCTCTCATCCACCAATTGATTGATCGTTCGTTCGTGCTCACTCTTTCACTCGATTCTATTCGATCGTTCAATCCGTTCAACCGTTCACCTGTTTTAACTCTGTAACTGTAAACTGCAAAGACTCTGTTATTGCTGCTCCTGTATGTGACTGTCGTTGGGTTCCTTCTACAATTGTTATTGAGTGCTGTGGCAACACACACACACGCACATTTTTTCTCAGTAAGGTGCCAGTAAGAAACGATAGCAATCCATGCGATCAGCTTCGATCAAGCTGATTGAGTTTACAACCTTTCGCTAATCAACGCTAAACATTAGAGCACCAGCACTTCTATTGTTGCATCGTTGCGGCACCCAAACGCATTACAAGTGGATTGCGATTCGCCAAACTTGACTCTTGATCGTTCGCAACTGTCTTGACAACAAATAGCAACTGGCAGCTCGCAACTTGCAATTGTATGTCCATACAATTGCTTTATCGATCACCATCGATGCAGACAGAAACAATCGATCAGCACTGCCACAATGTGCTGTAGATGGAACTCTCTTCTGGTGAAACCTCGTTTTTTCCTCTATGACTCTTTGATAGAAAGTCATGTTAAAATGATCATCAAAGAAACGAGAAGAAAAGAGAGGTCTGCTTCCAGAGATAAAAAAACACTTCATTCCTATTGTTTCTGTTCGCTTCTCGCACACATGCGGTCACACACATCCTCACAACACTACATCATTGAATGAGTGAGAGAATGAATAAATGACTAATCGATTTAGAATGGTCGCTTGATGATTCAAAGATGGACTGGAATGAGAACTGGTCGACGCTGACTCAAAACTTTCGTCAACACCTACAACGATAGCAAAACTTTTTGTCGCTCGCATAAACAAACTTGAACTTTTACTAGCAAGTTTACTAATGACTGCATATTAACGAAGCGAATGAATCGTAGTCAATATTGGCCACATAGGCAATTGAATTGATAAAACACTAGAGAGACCGAAAATGAGGGTAAACAAATGTATCATCTCGTCTTAGCTTACCTTTGCGATGGCTCGAGTTTGAGGTCTCAATTGGTCTTCTTTTTGTCCTCGTAGGCTCCTCTCGTTGTTCCATTTCTTCTTTTTCTTCTTTGCTATAAGCCTGTTGATCTGTTTGTGTCTGTTGTCGGTGTTGGGCCTCACACTTTGGCTGTTGCCTTGAGGTCAAATATTCGTCATCATCTTGGCATTTATCACTATCAGGTAACTCGAGGACCTGCCAAGTCCATGGTGCGTCCATTATAGTGATCAATTTTGAATCTGCACGATCGCAAGACCACAACAGTCAGGAAACAAACGATAATAACAACAACAACAATAACAACACAAGTGAAAGATTAATAATTACGTAGTAGTACGAAAAATCGAGTAAAGTACAATCGAGGATTTAATTTTAAGGTCATAGAGTCTTAGCTTGAGACTAATCTCAGTTTGTATCGTCCTAAAATATAGCAGCATAGTATTGACGTCAAATATGAGCAATGAAAAGAGTGAATTCTAATGCAAAATAATAATAAGAATCTCGGCACCTAGAATGATGATTATGATGAAATTCTAAAAGATTTTCAAATGTATTCACGCATCTTTATGTGAGAAAAAGAAGACGAATCAAGTTCACACAGAATGCGATTCTCAACAACAGCATTCTCATTCAACAGCAGCAACAACAACGAAATTGGTCGAGATTGACGACGAGCTGAACCGTTTGAAAGTTCGATCGTGAGTTTCGACAGTCAACTCTCGTTCGTTTCGTTCGTGTGTACCAATTCGTGCAACTTTGGTCCTGTTAGTAACTGAAATTGTAATAAAAGTCAATCGGTCGCTCGGTTTCAATTGTCGTCGTGCTCAACTGTCAGCGACGGCAGCAATGATCGACTAGTCAGCATTGGACTTGGTCCAGTCCAGTTCCTTTCAATTGAGTCGAGAGTGAATGAAGCTTTTTCTTCTTCTTCTTCTTCTTCTCCGTCGAGCAACAACAACACCATCTAAACAAGTGGATGTTGCTGCCACGAAAGCGAGCAACGGCAGCGACAGTCTGTCTACGGCTAGTGTCTGTTGCTACAAGACAGTGAGTCAGCACACAAACAAAATTGGGTCATTGGATGTATCGGTTTGTGTTGCGTGTTATTCGCGTTTGACTCCTTCTCATTCGCTGGTTCTTTACGAATTCAATTCAATTCGCTTGGCTTGAGCTTTAGCTTTGGCATTTGGCTTGCTGAACGTGAACGTTGACCGAATCGTGCTGCCGTTGCTGTTGTTTTCATTTTATTTCTCTCACAACTCATTCTTGGACTCACTTACACACACACACACACACACACATATTACATGAGCATCATATCATATGTCTAAGCTGTCCAGTCAACAATCTTAACCAGCTCCATCTCGTTGCATTGCATCGCATCGCATCGGTTAGACATAGGTCGCTGAAAGTGACTTTGACTTTGATTTTATTTCGCTATTCTTCCATTCTTTACGTTCTGCCACTCACATACAGTTGTACACGTTACGACTGTTACTTAGCCCCATGATACATAGCACAACCAAGATGATGTTATGCATTTCAAGCTGAAGTGAACGAGAGAGAGAGAGAGAGAAATTGAAACTGAGAGTCAAAATAGTAGTCGACAAAACCGAGCAGCACATCACAAAACAATCGGTCATTGCGAACTCTCTCACTCTCAGCCCCACTTGTTGTGTTCGTTTTCATTTTCAAACTTATTTGGCACTTCAATCAATTTCTTTTTCTCTCGCTCAACTCTTAACTCTGTTTTACAGTTCGATTGTGGATGTTGATGTGGAAATTTATATTGACAGACTTTGCATGCCACCGAGGGGACATCGAACTCTCAGTGGCTCAGTGACTAGTTCTCTTGGGCCAAAGTCGCTGTTCTTTTTCTTCTTCTTCCCTTAATTCGGTAGTTTGGCTTGATTTGGTTTGGACCACCATCGCTCTTTATTCTCAATCGCTCATTTTCTCTTTTGCAAATGAAAATGAAGCACTCGAGATCGGACGAGTGTTTCCATTTGTGAATGGAAATGAAAATAGGAATAAGAATGAGATCTTTTAAAGTTGAAAGTCTTGATTTCTCGACAATAAGAGTCACCAGTTCTTTCTCTCTCTCTCCTCTCTTCTCTTGGTAGATCCATTCTTCATTATTTTTCTTTATTACAATCGTTTGCCTGTACACTGTTGTGTCGCCGCCGCCGGGCATTATCGTGTGTAATTCACATTCACAATCGCATTCTTCATTTTCCATTCTTCATTCATGTTGTTCTTATTCGACCACCGCCAACGTTAACAACAACAACAATCTAACAGTAACAATACCAATAATAACAATAACTCGTTCGAGTTCACCTGTCAGTCGAGAGAATTGCATCATCATCAATTTTTTTAAACTTGCCGTGAGTGTGTGCGCGCGCGAGTATGCGTGTGTTTGTGTGAATTGTGTTTGGTCGGCAAAGAATGTGTTTTTGTGCTTGCTGAATTCTGATTCGAGGAATTAGAATATTTGACCGAACCTTGTTAGCTTGTTAATCTGCTAACTTGCTCGAACTGATTCGAGTGATCCAAGCTTCCAGTGATTCTTGAGCTTATTGAATATGATTTGCTGCTATGATGAACATTGTTATTTCTTACCGTACATTGCGCTGATGTTTTTGTTGTTGTTGATTGGTCGTCGACTATATAGCGATTATTGCTTGGCAGTAGTTATTTGTGTGAATCGCTCACGACGTCGCGAAACAAACGAGCATCGCTGTCGTGTTGGTCGCATTCGTTGATGTAGGGAAATTATTTCTGTCTGTCTGTGTAAAATTTGAATTCATAAATTTTTGACGATATTATCAACATTCTAGGTCGTTGCAGTCATTAACGTGTCGTGACTAAACGTGACACACTCACACAATCATCATCTTGTCCTACTGCTGTAATATGGGTACAATAGTTGGAATAAGTGTGTGCAAGTGGACTGATAGTAAACAAACAGTCAATGTATGCAAGTATTTGCATCGGAAGTGCTGCATTTCATTTGCATTTGCACTCGTCGCACTTGTTGTCGATTGTCGTCGCAGAGTAACAAGTGTCATACGAGACGCAGACACAAACTATACTCTGCACACTTGAGAATGACGACAGCAACTGTTGGTCGACAAAGCCAGCCTTGTCTCTCTCATTTTATGGTGAAAAATAACTACTACGCGCAGTAACAAATTCGTACAGCAACAGAGATGCTTTCACACCTAACAGACAACACACAAGAGACAACAATAGTAATGCCAACAATCGACCACTGACGATTAACAACCATAAAAGCTAACGACCAACGAAGAACGAAAGTATTCGCTCTTCGTTTGCCGTAATAAGCCAAGTTATTACGTTATTATGTGGACAGCGTTAGCCACTAAGTAGAATAGAATTACATATGAAACGTGCCATCGAATGGTACAAATATTAGTCAGTCAGTCATTCGCTGCTCGCCAATGCGGCTCGTCGGCGGCCGAATGTCGGCGATAAAAAGAGCGATAAATGAAATAATAGACAGAATATTGTTCCGTCCGGCCAACGCCCTTCATTCTTTTCTTTCTATGCGCTTTTGGAGCTCTTAGAGCACACATGGCGGTCTTTGGCGATCATCAGTCACAGGTGACAAATGTTGATTGCATGCACGCCAGTTGTTACGGAAGAACGGGAGAACGAGTGAGCAACACAGGTCACACGCGAGAGCTTTATTACCAAAAAGAACGCTCCACTGAGAGATGGAGAAAATGCTCAATGTTAGAAAGAAGATGACCACTACCACCGTCGGACACCTGGCGACGCCCTGCTGCTCAAACTTTGAATTGCGACATTACGAATCAGTTTTCAGAGAAAAAAGTGCACATTTATCGGGACGCACAGTATAATTGAAAATATCAACAAAAATAATCATCATTATTACTATTAATATTAACTTTAATTAATCTCGTGGCAGTGTGAGCTCGACCTCTTGAGGCATGAGCTCTCGAGGCGTTGAGCTTGTTGTTGTTGTTGTGGTTGTGGTGTCGCAACGACGACAATCAACACGACAATGACAACGTTGCCAATATTGCCGACATTGTCACCTGACTTGAATCATTGTTTACACTTGAAAAATCGACACTTTGCGTACCAATGTCACACAAACGTTTGCTAATTCGCTCGGATTCGATTGCTTTGTGATCTCGTACATCCTGCACATGCCGTCACAGTCAAACACAACCAACACATTGTTGTCGTCTAGCTCATTAGATGCAAGCATCAGATGCAGTGCTTGAGCTCAAAGTGTCAGCCATCAGTAAGCAACAGTTGTTCAACTGCACGTGCAAGCATTTGAGTATATGAATGATGATTGAAATAGAATTTTCATTTCGAACAATCGAATCGATTGACACCGATTCTTTCAAGTGTAACTCTTCCAAGTTTATGATTTGTAAGTCAAGTTTGTCTGTCGTGTTGTATCGCGCGATGATAAACTTAGAAAAACTATAATTCTTTGAATGAAACATCACACACAACAATAAATAATAATGATTGTATGCTCGTCTTATGTTCCTTTGTTTAAAATTATTCTTTTTGTGTGCATTTGTGTAACTTTACTATTGTACGCTCGTATAACGTGATGAGATGATGATGTGATGTGATTCGTTTAGATTTTGGTGCGACAACAAAAGTAGAGACGGCGATAAATCCATATCAATAATAATAATAACAAATAATAAATGACTCGTGTGACTTCTCTCAGCCGTCCATTCGTTTGTTCCGTTTCGTTTTGTTACTCCGTCTTTCGCTTGCTTGCTTCGTTAATTCGTTTGTTTATTATTCTTCTTTATCGATGCTGTTACGTAAGTGTGTTCAGTATATCAATTCTGGTTCGCAATCGATTCCGTCCTCCAATTGAATACAAGTCAAACAATATTTCGTTTTTACTAGATAAAATCGAATGAGTTGTTAGGGCGTCTGTTTGTCTGTCTGTCTGCCTGCCTACCTGTTCGATTGATTGACTCCAAATTGATCTCATCTGATCAGATTTGATTTGAATGATTGGCTCGAATGATGGTTTGAGGTGAATTTAATCGGCAAACCGTGAATGTAAACCAGCATAGTGTCGACACTATAGATAGTAACAGCAGCAGCATCGATTAACATTGAATAAACAACATCGAAATTGTGTACTAAAATTGGTAGAATTTGTGTTACAGTTTGGTATGATTGAGACAGTGACCAGATTGTTTAACAATCGTAATTGCACACACACACACACCAATATTGGCCAATTGATTGGCACTATATTGATTGGGTCAAACCAAACGGGTGTGCAATAACAAATTTAGCGCGCAAATATCCAGACACGTACGTTCAGTGCGGCCTGTTCAGTGCCAACAACATAAATGTGAGCAATGTGTTGTTGGCAACATCCATTATAGATGGCGCCATCAGCGCCGCCACTGAGCGCTTGATCTTGACACTTTTGTGCGCGCTTGAGGGAAAATTATTCGTTTGTGTTGTTTGTTTTGGTTTTTTTTCTCTAACTTTTTGTTTTCGGATTACAATAATAATTAAGATTTGTTCTTAACAAAAGGCCCATTCTCGCTCAGTAGTTGGATCATCAACCAATCCAATCCATGACCAACCAAATCAATGAATGAGATGACGCACCCAAATGAACGACATCGACTGAGTGTGATGCAACCCATTTGAGGCAATCGAGAGTATTCGCAACGTCCGGTTTCTGTTCTGTTCTGTTGTGTGGTGTCAATTTCGATGGCTCTCACTGTGTTGTTTTTATTTCCAAAAACAAGCAAAAACAACGTGTTGCCCATAAATCAGTAACAATCTTTCTCTTGACAATCTCAGATCATCTCGAAGTTAATTGATTGTTGTTCAATTCTTTTGTTCCTGGTTGGCAGTAAAAAAAGTGTTTATGTATGTGTCATGTTCTTGTTACTGGTTTGAATAATAATATTAATAATAATAATCATAACAATAACAATCTCAAAGTGTGTATGTTGTAATATTGGAGTTGAATTGAAGCGAGCAAACAGTGATCATCGAGATTGGTACGTGGCACTAGCTACGTGAATCGCTCGATTACACTACACTCGAATCCAATACATCTATGTTGTTGAGTTTAGTAGTGTGACTCTTGATGGTGGTATGCGGGTGCGGTCTTGATTTCCTTGTAATGATGCTCAACACTATCGATAATAATGATTTTGGTTGGTTGTTTGCAAACATTTGATTGACAATTTGGTCACCAGATGGCGTTTACGGTTCGGGAAAATCCAATGATTTCCATTTGTACACAAGTGGAATATGGGATAGAAAAAGAAAGAAAGATTTAGTGAATCATATCGCAATATTGCAATGCTGGTAGAATATAGAGAATAGATTTTCGCCAATGGCCCCAGGCCATTTGATGCTCTCAATATTGAGATTAGATCAGGTCTTCTTCGCAAATTGTTCTCCTGCTTACACAAGTCAACTGGCACTTGCTAGCTACGAATGAATTCTACAAACGAAATGACCAATGTGAACACTGCAGCAGCTTGATTCCCACGATTTGTTCTCATTTTGTCAGTTTGTTTGTTTTTCAATCTCGTCGTTAGTAAGCAACACCACTGTCATGCGTTATGTCATCAATAACAATAATAATATTGATTGTTCGATACGAAGCGCTTCGAGATTTGTGTCTTTTGAAAATCTCGAGCTGAGTAGTTCCAGTCGATAATTCGTTCATGCATCCGTTGAATGAACGAATGTAAACTAGACTCATGAGTGGACTGTTTTGACATGAGTTCTAAATAAATAGAATGAAACGTGGGACAAAAATGGCCAGCGGCCAATTTTATCTCGTGCTCGCTCAAACAAAGTTCTTGCTGCTCGATGGCTAGTTTGCAACAGTTGAAATGATCTGCTCTAAGGTCGGTGTGTCGGCGAACTTCAATCCGCCAAGTCAACAAGGCAGATTCAAATTTAAGGTCGCAAATAGACGCTTCTCTCTCTCTCTCTCCCTGATATTCGCCGTGCATTTGTTTGCTCTTGTTTCTGTTAGCGAACAAAACACATATCATAGTCTAATCATTCGGAGTGCATGATATGCACAAACTTCCGGTCTCTATGATCGTTCATTCATACGAAAAGCATTCAAGAAGCAACAGGTGCGCTCAACCTTTAGTACAAGCTCAAGCTCAAACTCAAACTTAAACTCTAGATCTAGCTCTATCTCCATCGCCAGCTCTATGATCGATGACTGATGCACGATCGCGCGCTTACTGAGTGATTGATGATTTGAAAACAGCATATTTGGGTGCCCAATCGCTCACAAGCTCTCACTAGACACACAAGAGACTAACAATCAGCTCTAGAGGTTCGATATACGAAACAACGTCGACATAACAGTAGTTGGCAATTGTAACTTGCAATTGTGCGATCATAGATCACAGTCTATCATTGGAACTGACAGCTCACGAGCTCGTTATACTTTGAGCCCGTTCGTTCATTGCTTGCTTGGCTCAAACATGAACTTGCTTTGTGTGTCCAGTCTGCTCTGCTCTGATCTCTCTCGATCAAACCAATGCGATCCGATCCGATTGTTGTGCTCGTGTGCATGGGTGTGTGTGTGTGTGTTAGCGGCTTGTGACGAAGCTACGTACGGCCAGACAGTCATTCAGTCAGTTTCTCTGACAGAACGAAAGTTTTTCAGACTAAAGTTTCTCGCTGACAAAACTAATTCCACATAGAAGGAACTTGGCTGATCTGTGTGCGTCAGTGTCTGTGTGGGTCATTGAACGCACAAATTGAATTGAATTGAATTGAATTGAATCGAATCGAATCAAATCGAATTGTAATTCAGATTGCTAGCATTGCGATTGCAATTGAGTTGGAATCGAATCAATTGCAACCTGTAACTTGTGTATCGCAACAACTCGCTCGATCATTACATTCGCATTCGAATTGCAAAATGGCGCCCAAAATGTTTGATTTATGACGACTCTAGCTGTTGAATGTTGAGAGAATGAGACGTTCAAAGTCAGAATGAGCAACCGGCGAGACCAAGCGACTGGACACCAACAATGGCAACAATGGTTATATCTGTCTAACTAGCTGCCAGTGTCCAAGTTTAACTCTCGAGAGCTTGGCGAACAATCTCTCGTTGCTGTGGTGTCGATAGTTTGCTGCGGCGCGCTATACGCTAACCGTTATCTAACAGGTCGCAGATTGCCAGTTGCGGTCATTGCTGGCGTTGCTGTTGACTTTGCAGCAAGCTCTGTGCATGTGCAGTGTGCGTGTATGTGTGTTTTGATGACTCAATTGCAATGCCAATTGCACCTGTTGTTAGCTTGCAATGGTCATTGCATTGTGTTGCTGCTGGATGCAATAATTCCGAAATGAATTGTTGAATTCGTTGTGGAATTGTACGGGCAGCCGAATGCGAAATGCCGAGTGTGTGTTTTTCTCGCGCACTTTCTTGCTCGCTCGCTCGCTCACTTGCTCACTTGCATGCATCACAATAATAATCTCACTCGAATAACACACATTGAATTGTTGCCGTTGTTGAGACCAACAACATTAACGATAGACGACGTTGCGTAAATAGCGTTACATTACGTTACGTAACAGTTATGTGTGTGTCTGTGTGATGACCGGCCATTGTATTCATTTCATCGGCCAGTCAGTTGGCTGGTGTGGATCGTTCGTTGAGCCCAACTCAGTGTCTCATCAAAAACACTTCTTGTGAATCTCATTACAAGAAGAAAAAGAATAAGGATCTCACAGTGAAAATGGCAAGAATGCGAGACAAGTGAATGCGCGTTCCTTGCACTTTAACTAGAGAGACTAGAATTATCAGCAAAATAGTGTTCGCGCAGATTGCAGTTCGTATTTGGCAGTTCGCATTGGTCAACTTAACTAGCAAGCTAGCGTTTGTTCGTTCGTTCGTTTAACGAATTCTTCCAAAAAGCCACAAATGAAAGACGAAAATTCACATAACAACAACAACAACAACAGCAGCAGCAGCAGCAGCAACGACGATGACGACAAGTGAAGAATAGGCCGCAGCTTCGTTCATATTTCTCTCTTTTTTCACTTGTTTCTGCTACAATGCTATAATGTTATCGAGTTAGGCTGACTTGTGTAATGTTGGGCTATGCTATGTTTATGTTGGTATAATTTGGCTTTTACACTCTGGGCTCACACAATCTTAACACAATCAGCCAAATGGTCGAAATCAACGTTGTCTGGACGTTGTCGAATCGACCTAACATCAGTCGACTTCAATTCAACATCGACGTTGGTTAAGCGTCTAGACTCCAAATTGTGTTGTTTAGACTGGCCAGTTAATAACAGCAACAACAAAAGAAAGAAAGAAAGAATTTTGACACTCGGATAGCTAAATGTAAAAATTCTTTCAGTTCTCTCGTTTCGATCGCATTGTGTGAAGCTCGTAATAATTTGTTGTTGTTGATAAGCTAAGATAAGCAAAAGTAAGCTAAAATTAGCGAGAAAAAACGCGAAGAAGATGAAAAGCAAAAGCAAAGAATTCTCAATAATTCTTTTGAAACTTTCCATGCTTTGAGCAGAGAGCTAAATTTCGTAGTTTGAAACTTGAAATTGGGCTCGTCGCTCTTATCTGTCGCTCTCCATCTCTCTTTCTGTTTTTCGAAAAAGATGAAAAGAATAAAAAGAGAAAGACTATTCAATATATGAAGAATGAAAGATAAAAAGAGAATAATAAACTTACAGGATGGGCACTTTCTTCTTGACAATCACTGGCTTCTCTTTGATGACTGGCACAATCTTGTGGACGGCCTTTGGTACTGGCACAGGCACGTTCTTGTACACTGGGTAGAAGTAAGGCTTGGGCACCTGTTGTCGCATCGCGAGAACAGGATTGGTCAAACGAGATTGGTTGAGTAGAGTCGAGTTGATACAGGGACAAGGACAATTATTCAAACAGGAAGAGGAGGAGAAGGTTTATAGTTAGTTGAGGTCAACCTGAGAGAAGAGAGAAAGAGAGATAAATAGATGAAATAAAGAAGAGAGAACTCACCTTAACCATGACTGGGTACGGCATTGGCTTGGCAATGGGCACAATCTTGGGCACGTGCACAACGTATGGCTTAGGCACTTTGACGATGTACGGGTGCGGCACTGGCTTGGGCACCGGGATGGGCTTAGCGACTGGCACGTGCTTGAGCACTGGGTACGGAGCGTACACGTGCTTAATGACAGGAACAATAACATGCTTGGGTACGAACTTGGCGATGGGCAACTTCTTGAACACAGGGTACGGCTTCAGCACCGGGTACGGCTTGTGCACGGGGTACGCTTTCGGGTAAGGAACTTCTTTGGCAATGTGCTTGACGATAATCTTCACGGGACGTGCGTATTCCGTGTAGTGGTGCTCTCCGGCGCTCGCTTGGTACTCGCCGCCCGATTGGGCGCCGTACGACGATTGCTGCTGCGCTGGGGCGCCGTATGATGAGCCCGATGACGCTTGTGCTTGATATTGGTATTGGTCTTGGCCGGCGGCGTCGCCTGACGAGTAGGAGTCGGCGCCGTTGGCGTCAGCGCCGTATGCCGATTGTTGTTGAGCGGGGGCGCCGTACGCGGATGAGCCGCCCGACGAGCCACCGTACGAGGAGGAGCCGGCACTGCCACCGTACGCGGAACCGGAGTCTGAGCCGGCGCCCGAGTCCGAGTACGCGCCACCTGCACCGCCGTACGTGTCGTCGTTGGCACGCACAACGCTTGCCGTACCGACAAGCGCCACTAGTGCCAATCCGAAGATTAGCTTCTTCGACTGTTGCATTTTGTTGTTGCTGCTGCTGCTATTACTTGCTTCAAAGTGTGTCTTGATTAGTTGTTCTTTCGATGAAGACGACGACGACGATGATGATGTTTACACTTGCTGTTCAAATGAACGAATGAATGAGCCAGCCAGCTGTCACTCAACTGAACTCGAGCTCAACTTGAATTGAATCGAATTGAAATGAAATCAAGTGAGAAATTTAACTGGACACTGTGTGTGTGTGTGTTTAAATAATTAGATTGCACGATGCTGTTTGTTTGCTCGCTGGCTTACTTGCTTGCTGTTAGTTAGTTAGTTCTTTAGTTAGTGCTCGTTAAAACGTTGTTCGTTTGCTCTCACTGTCTATTCACTCGCTTGCTTGTTTGCTTGCTTAGACGTGCTCAAAGTTAAAGCTAAAGAACGCACAACACGATAAATTGAACGACACGATAAATGAATGAAGATGAAAGGTGAAACAAGAAACGTGGCACGTCTTTCACTTGTCGTCGTTATCGTCGTGTGTGTGTGTCTGTCTGTCCGTCTTTGTGTGCATATGTGCATGCGTTGATAAGTATGTAGCTTGTGTATGGCGTAATGCTCTGCCCACAATTTCCTATCGTCCTTCTCTTTCACTTGTTCTTTCTACGTTCAACAGCGGCGACGACGACGACGACGACACACTGATGCCGCCTGTTGAGCCGATGCGCTGACTAACAACAGTTAGCTTGCTTTCTCACTCACTCGCTTGCTAGCTCGTTCACTCATTCGCCTGCTTGCTTGCTGATGGTCAACTCGAGCTGCTCGATGGCAATGCCCAAAGCACGCCGCCGCCGTCGTCGTCGTCGCGAGCTATCGTCGTCTTGCAGGACTTGCTAATACTAATGTTAGTGTTAGTCTTACTGCTGTTGTTAGTTAGCTCTTGCTTTTGCTTTGAATGATCTGCTCGAACTATGCTCAAGCTTGAGTTGCTTCTTCTTCTTCTTCTTCTTATTCTTGCTCTCTGTCCTTTGGAAAGCTCAACAAACTGAAAACTTAAAAATCTATGATTCTCCCTAGCACACATAGACACACAGACACACACCGACTCATACACAAACTCGTCAGGTAATGTGCTGACCATGTACGCATGACCCTCTCACTCGTTCGTTCGATTCTCTTTTTTTCTTTCTTTCTTTCTTTTTCTCGCTCAGTAGCTGACTAGCTAACTGTTCGTCATTGTCGTTAGGGCAATCTTCGTACTTTTCTCTCTTCGGCACACAAGTGCTCACAACATACATTCGCTCCATTGTGCATTGTGCCGTCCTGCTGTATAGCCATAGCAACATGCAGTTTACAGCAGTTATGTAACTGTACAGTTTGTATAGTGACATAACTGCTGATCGATCGAACAGAAAAAGCTGCTCAATCGATCTTGCAAATGCTTCGCTACAAACTTGGTTCATTTTCGTTAGCTCGCGTTGAGAAAACGGACAGACGGACGAACGGACAAA
Organism: Fragariocoptes setiger; assembly: GCA_019968535.1. Classification (NCBI taxonomy): domain Eukaryota; kingdom Metazoa; phylum Arthropoda; class Arachnida; order Trombidiformes; family Phytoptidae; genus Fragariocoptes; species Fragariocoptes setiger. The sequence continues at coordinate 64,437 of JAIFTH010000029.1, read as the reverse complement.
TCGAACTGGCAGAGGGCAGAGCTAGCTAGCCAGTCAGCCTTGGCTTTGATTTGAATAAACGAACGAACGAACGAAATCAGACTTAAAGTGAACTGAAAGAAAAAAATCACGACAGCCAACAACTCGACGGACTCAAAACACTCAACTTTAAGATGGAGCTAATTACTGAGTACACACGAGCCCTGATTCTTGTTGCCTCATTTTTTTTCTTTTTCAGTTCCAATAACAATAACTTTCAAAATATTGTAGAGTGAAGCACAATGTAAAATGTAAATCTCGGCTGCCACAAAACATACGCCAATGGGTCACCCTAAGCGCCAGCTAACACACTAACGAGGCTAACACTAACATCAACAGGTTCAAAGGAGCAGGTGTGCATTGTTGTCGGTGTCTATGTCTTTGTTGTTGTTGTTGTTTTTGTAGATTTGCATTTTGTGCTTGAATTTTGTAACTGAGAAGCCTGAAACTGTTCAACCTGATTGGGCAAAACTGCCAGTGGATTGCTTTTTATTCATGCACTGATCACTTCTTCGGTCCATTTCCTACTCCAATTGACCGACACCCGCAACACACTAATCGCCCTCGTTACTCACAGCAGTGTCGGTAGTAGTAATAGTAACAACCGCACCTGCATCAGTGACAAGCGGCAGCAGCTTGACAACAAGTGTGCCATTGGTGTGTTGGTGTGCCATTGGCGATTGCAAAACAACGAAGTGAGCTCACTCTCACTTGTTACTAACTGGCGCCAGTTTCTCAGTTGATCGGGCGCTCCCTCGGCCGCTCGACCACTCAGAGAGCCAATGCAACAGGTATCTGCGTAAAATTCTACATGCGAATGAACAAGCTAAGAAAAAGAGAAGGATACGAAGGAGAGAAAAAAGAATTAAACAAGAGTAACTGTCATCGTCGTCGCCCGTGAGTCGGTAGGAACTCACTTATCGATGACAGGCAGCGCCGGAGTGAGCAATAAAAGTGTTCCGATTACAGCTTATAGATTGAGTGAATGTATGAATGTGTAACTCTTTGAGCCAACTTAGCTCAACTCAACTCACACTCAATTGCTGGTTGTTCAACTCTCATATTCTCAAGTGTAACTGATGCTGCTACTGCAACTGTTACTTTTAGCCGAGTAACCCAATAAGCCGAGTAACTGAATAAGCAAAGTGATAGTGTGCATATAGCAGGTACCAGTATCGTCCGGTGTGTCTGTTTGTGTGCGATCAGCCACAGTGAGTGGCTATTGAGTGCGTCCGTTGCGGCGCGCATTCTGTTAAAAGAAATAATAAGTTCGAGCCGAATCAGAGTTCGGCCAAACTGAGATTCCGAGTGAGCAAAATTTCAAGTTTTAAACTCAAACTTTGACTTCGGAATTTAAAGTTTAGAGCTGACAATTTAAGTCCCGGCAATGTAAATGCAAAACGATCCAACGAAATAGTCCATCAGTCAGCCGGCCAGTCGTTGGGCTGACGAGCTAGTCGAGTGAAAGAAAGAGTAAGAGTTTGAGTGAATGGTCAGTCATTGGAGAGAACAAACGAGAGTGGCATGCAAACGACATACGGCGCCAATCAACTGCACGGTTGTTGTTACTTTCTGTGCCCGCTGCTTTCTTCTAAATGTCTACACTCGAACAAGGAACACTTCCACTTTCCTCTTGCCATTGCCTTCGCGCTCGCCTTTGTCTTGCATTGCCTTGCCTCGCCTCGTCACTCTATCTGTCACTTTCATCCATCATCCGTCATCTTTTCTGTTTCACTTATCTGCTGCAACCAAACCATTCGTTCATCTGACACTCCGTTAGTAGTCAGCATCCGACTCGTTAGCGATGCATTTAATAACTTTAACAAATTCCAACAACAAGTTTTGTGCTATTATCTGACGCAATGCCGGCTGGCGGCCGGCCGGCATATTCCGCATATTCCCGAGCATATTAACAAGCCATCTTCGATTTCTTGTTGATAAATTTGTTTCATAGCCTAACAAAATGCTCATTACATTTGACACGCCGCCTTATTGTTGTTGTTACTGAAAAATCATGGCTCCGATAATAAGATTGAGCCATCTATCGTCAATAGATAGCTCAATTTTTGAGCAATTATCATCGCCGTTGTTGTTATATTGCTCTTTATTATTTATCGACAATTTCTCTCCAACTGAACGAATGAATTGAAACAACATCATTTTTGGCGGATCTTTTTAGCTTGACAGGAGATATATTTCTTCTTTCAGACCTGACAACAACTACTACTGAACAATCGAATGATCAGGTGGTATCAATTGCAAGGTCGATAGCTAACGAAGAGCTGATTGCGTGTGGACTACACGTTAAGTGAGTTTTGCACCTTTTGTTGTAGCTATAAATCACATTCAAGTCGTGTAACTTTCACAGCTTTCAATCTAATAATTAATTGATTCTATTTCTGACCTCCACCCCTCTCACTCTTACTTTGGCTTACATTTAACAGGCCATAACAATAAATTATAAACATGTAAAGTTCTCTTTCCTAATGAAAGAAAGAAAGATACACACATACTCAGAGGGACACAAGGAGGAAAACAAACAAACGGTTCCTCATGAAGCGAAACTTTATTATTATTTCATTTACCATTTTCAGTTCCCCCTTTTTATTATACTATTGAACGGTGATCATCGATAAGATGTATGCTCACGCTTTCCATAATTGCACTGCTGATTACTCAAATTCTTGAACTCTATTTTCATGTTGTTATCTAATTCTAGATAATAGCAACGACAACAACAACCATCTGACAGGTGCACAGTACGTGCACGACAGTCTGTCATCTTGGCCTGTGTCTCGCGTGCTAGGCTCGCTCGGTGGGTCGTTAGCATTCTTTTTGTCGTTATCATTAGAGAATCATAACGATCATAATGTGATCTAGTGATAGTCGAATAATAATCATCGTTTACGTGCTGAATATCAGCCACATGTTAAAGCTTAGCGACATTATTTGCGCGACAGCATAATCAAATGCCGTGAACACAACGGCATGTTCTTTTACAGCTAATATTTACAAACAAAATATCATCATAGACAGCTAGCCATTTTGATTAGCTCGCTTATCGTTACATTTCTCGTCTCACTAGCCTTAGGCTCACACGGACACACAAGCATAAGCAGAGCAGGCATAAGAAACTAGATGAAGCGGAGTGGAGCGAAAAATTGTTTCAAAACCAATTGGAACTGAACGTAACAAGAGAATGTAATGAAACGAAATTAAAAAAAGTTTAGTTTATGTTAAGAATTTCGAGAATTGATATCTAGAAAAATAAGAAATATTGAAAAAGATGAACAGCACGTAGCTATCATTAGGCTATTTGCTTTGTTTATTCATTCAATTACACGATGTTTTTGCTCTTGCTCGTCCATTCGGTAGCTGGCCAAATAATAATGATGATGATCGAGATCAACATCATTTGAGACGCAAAAGCAGTGACAATCAATGCCATTGGCAGCACAGTTAGTGACTCTACTGTACTGTGCTGTGCTGTAGTGCAGTGTAGGTCAGGGTGGGTTTTATTTGTATCTCGTTTATCATCACTATTAATGTTCAATATAGTCCAGGGTTAAAGCCTCGAGCTATATCCTAATGTCCTACTGTCCCGCTGTCGCACTCTAATAACGCGTGTGTTTGTGTGTGCATCCAACTACACACAGTCAACATACGTGTGATAACAACAGCACCTGTAATGAAGCCCATAATCTTGGAATATTCAAATGACCGCCGTTCTTGTTGCTGTTCCACTAACAAGCCAGCATCGGCCTCCAAGATGAGCTGATTGAGCTTGCTGGATTCGGCTAGCACTACGCTTGATTGAGTACAAGAATGCATAGTATCGATATGTTTATGTGTATTCAAGAGGAAAGCAAGCGAAAGTGATTGCATAAACAACCAATAAATACGGCCCACACACACAACACTCAAGCTTATAAAGGTTAGCTTCTCTGGGAGAGAGTGAGAGAATTATTAATACATGTATAGCGGTGAGTAGTCAAATGATGGTTGCGCGCGCGCGCGTCCTTATGTTTCAGTGTACATTATTATCAAGAAGATCGAAATCTAGATTGCTCTAGATTTTATTCGCTGGCCAGTCAGTGCAACTTCTACCAAGCCAAACCATGGCCACAACAGTTGCCCGATGTTTGATCACACAGTCGATGAAGTCTGGTTTTTTTGCTCAGCTGGTTTCATCTTTAGTTGCTGTTGCTGTTTGTGTTTGTCTTTGAATCTTTTTGACTTTTATGCTGATTAATCCTGGTATAGTTTTTATACTGTAATGCAACATACAAATAAATAAAATCCTGATTTCTATCTCGCACTTTCATTTTCTATTATCACCACAAATCGCACGGCTGCTTTGCTCATCTGTCTATGTGTTTACTTATCTCGTGTGTAGTTGTAACGACAGGCAACAAGTGAACTTGTTTCCTCGTTGCAAAAGTGGAAAAAAATAAGATAATATTGCCAATCGCCAAACTTGATTTGTTTGTTTCATCTGTTGCTGACATTCTGGCAGTATTCTAAGTAGATCAACCGAAGCGGCCAATCGCCACCAAAGTGTGTCTCAGCAATTATTGACCAACAGACGTTAACTGACCAATCAATAACTGGTCGTATCTGGCCAATCTCTAATCGCTTCGTCACACACAGATCATTCAACACTATGTGTCCTAATCTTGCGAGCATATCCAGTGTTCGCGACTTTGTTGGTAGTAGACGGAAAGAGTGAACAATGTGTGCTCTGGTCTGGCTACTTGATTGATTCTTTTATTCAAAAATTGCTAACAGTTTTCCAAGTTCACAATGTACTTAATAATGACAATAAAGTCAGCTTGGATTCGTTTGACTTCCTTTGTTCGTTTGTTCGTCCGTCCGTCCGTCCGCTCGAGCACCTTTTTTTGTTGCTCTTGCTGCTCTGTTTGTTTGTATCAGCCGAGCTGCTTTTGTTTAATTTACTCTCCCAACAGTAGAAATCGGAAGTGAGCACTCATGTCAACTTTCGTTTGCTATTCAAATTGGCTCACACTCACTGGACTAAATTAGCCAAGTGATGCAAAAAAAATCAACACTTTGTTTTGGCTCGGCTTGCCGTCTATGTTAACTTTCACTAGCTTTTGTTGTTGATAACATATTCTAGAGCAATGATTTACATACCTTGACTGTAATCATTTACGTAACCAACGACAACAACAACAACAGCAACCTTAAACAAAAGACGGATGCGCGCACCTGTCGCTAGACAGAAATTTGTTTCCGGGGCTCACTAACTAAGCTTGCGCAGTACACTGCGTAACCTACACACACATACACATATAGTAAGATCATGTATGCAAGTGCCATTAAACAGTGTAAAGAAGAGTGAAGTAACAACAACGAGACACCTGAAGAAAAACAACATTGCGGGACAGAAGATAAGACAGGAGAGGAGAAGAGGACAGCGCAGAACAGGACAGGGTCGAGTCAGGTGCAGGAAGGACAACACACACACACGCACGCACACATAGTCGATGCTGAGAGCCGGCCAAGTTGGACAAGTTTGAATGTTGAGTATTCCGAAAAAAATACAGCCACCAGTACAAATACACACACACACACACTTAGATGCAGGCCACAGTTGATGACGATAATTACCGTCACCGGTTCTACGTCGACAATAACGGTAAAGATAACGATAATTACGCAATGCTCGATTTGTTGCTCCATCGTTCGTTCGTCCTTTTACTTGCTCGGAGTTGTTGTATGTTTGTGCGTTTGTGTGTATGAGATGAGAATATAGCGAGAGTGTATGCATACATTCGTGTATTTATTAGTCGACTTGACCACTGACAAGTGGCCTATGAAACATGGCCTAGCGTCTCGACGAAGGGCCCAAACGAATGATTGAAAGCGCAACGAAGATAATTAACATCGACTTGAGACTCATAATCATAATCATGTTGACTCTGCAACACTCTCTTCGATTGCAGTCAAACATTCGATTGATTGCAACCAAACGGGCAATGTTGTCTAGCAGACGAGTTAAATTAAAAATCTCGCCGCTCTAACCGCTATCTCGTGACGCTGCCGAATCCATTCAACCGAACATAATTGTATGACAACGAAATCAACCGTACGTATGGTACTGGCGATCACAAGTTTGTGCAGTTTGTGTTGACCGCTGAGAACTGCGATGATGCTCACGGCGAAGTTCTACGCCGTCAATCTAACCAACGCGTTCATTTTGGTAACAGATGTAATGTTGAATCCGGTGTACTAGTAGTAACTTAAATTCATACGACCAGCTTTGAGGAAAATAAACGCCATCGTTGCCCTACGGAACGGCAGAGAACGGTGATGTTCGCATGAAGTAGCACTATAGAGATAATATGGTATACGCAACATATTTCCGTTGACAAAAAGGCGGGCGGGGTCACATAAATAAGGACAGATAAATTTATGAATTGTTGTTCGAAATGATACAAGTATGAACATTTAACCACCAGCCTAGACTTCTAAATTTAGAGGCCTGTCACAGTTAATATTAGTAGTGATTCAAATAACACGGTACAGAATTCAAAAGAAATTAGTTTCACCATTTGATAAATTTCATCATCAATTGCTAGTAAATTAAATTCATTTGATCATTCTTATCGCATTGGAGGCACTCTGACACAATCACACACTTTGATACAACGAGAAGGCACTGATAAAGACATTCTCATAGATGATTCCTTATTTGCTTTAGCTTTTAGGCGGCCACGGAACGGAAACCAAATTCTTTTGCGTCGTCCTTGGTAAAGTCTCCATATTGCCACATGTTAGCACGATTCTTGCGAGCCGTCTTCTCAGCGGCCGCATACTCGTTCATCATTTTGGCCAATTTTCGTTCACGCCTACGCCCGGTGGCTACAACTAATAAACCTTGCTCCAGCATCTCCTTGGCCACATCAGTCTTCCTAAGTTCGTCGACGAGCGACACCGCATCTAATCGAATATTGCCGTCGTTATATTCGACTTTGAGCAACATTTTGCTGCTGGTCGTGAGGCGCATGAATTGACGGCGTGCCTCATCTACCCAATCCTGGTCGTGTGTTGACACTTCGACAAATGCTAACACAAATTCCTTGGCGAACGGCTCCACGCTTGTGTATTTTGTGTGCCCAGTCAATTTGATTAAATCCTTGGGCTTGACTTTTTCCCGATTACCATAATCAACATACGTAACTTCGATTTCGCTTGGCGAGTGAATCTTCTCCACACGTGCCCTGTACCATTGGCGATCTTCGCTGAATCGAGCCGCTACCCACTCTTGGCGAGCTGTTGGAGTATAATTGGCCTTGAGCCCAGTAGCGTTACCTGCCGCAATGTCAGTGCGCAATTGGCGTGCCAACTGTTCTAGTTTTGGTCCGTCGGCAACGTATTGAACATAAACCTTGAGGTACGTGTCGTCCGGTTGAGCGTAAGTGACTATCACTGGTTTTCGATTTTTAAATTGTTCTGCCTCAAGACGAGCCGTCTCTTCGGGTGTCACAGCTGCACCTGCATTGGCGCCGCCCATTGCGCCAGATTCTGGACCATCGGCCAGATCGTTCAGGTCCTTGTTGTTTTGAGCACTACTGGCTATTGGATCAACACCGTTGTCTTGGTTTTCATTCTTGTTGTGCCCATTCAATTGCTCTTGGTTGTGAGCAGCCCACAAACCGAGCTTGTTATCGCGTGCGTGTGTCTCAGCGGCCTTCAGTTCGCTCAATGTCGCAGTTGAGGTACTGGTCTCACGAACTTGTGCGTATCCCAGTTTGACCAATTGCAAGCTCAAGTTGGTTTCTTTGCCCTGCTCATCTTTGAAAAAGATACGTCCTATGAAGTTTCCTTTCTTATCCATGTTGTCAAGCTGAATGCTGACATCACGCTGATGTACCAACGATTTAGCCACTGCTGTGGCCTCAGAGTACAATGCTTCGGGCGTACGTGGTACATTTATGCCGGCCAACATGAGTGACAGCAATGTGTTATTTTCCTTAGCCAGGAAGAGCTTGAATTTCGATGCCGAGAAGACAAACTCAACGACGGCGTCTTTTCGGGTTCGTGACAGGAAAGGATACAATTGCTTGGCCCGCGCTGAGTCGTTGGTCAAATCAACCAACTTGATAGGTGCCACAAGGTCGGCGTTTTGTTTCTTGTTTGCAGCAGTTGCTGATGCTTTCATTGCGTTCTGTTCAGCACGTAACAATTCGTCAAAGTTTGAGGCGCGTTGAGAGTCATCGCTTACATATTTGATAACGGAGGCGTAACCTTTGCTTACTAAAGCTTCAGCTGCGTTCCACTTGGGTTGATCTACTGGACGCACGTTGCAGCATAATTTCTCTGGAAATCTATCGGTTTTCGGTTGTACATATTCAACCTTGATGATAGCTTTTTTTCCAAGCAACTTTTTACGCAGCAATTCTCTCGCATGAAACAAAATTGGATTGTCGTAGATACGCGGAACGTTTGACTTGAGAGCCGGAGTGGCGGGAGCCTCAGCAGCTTGTTTCCCTGACTGCTGTTTGCCGCATGGCTGTTTTGTTGTTTCCGCTGGAGCTGCGGGAGCGGCATCAAGCGGTGCATCTGATGCCGCATTGGCAGCAGCAAATTTAGCCTCACGCTGACGCTCACGCTCGGCTGGAGAGCCGAGTCGAATTGAAGCCAAAAATATTTTTTTCACCTCACCAGCGACTGTACTTTGCACCATCAAGCAATCTCCACTCACTACTTCGACCACTTTTGCTTCGAACGACTCGCCAGCGGGCCCATCAGCTCGTGTGTCAACATAGTTCTCCCAAATACGCAAACGCTTCGATTTAGCTTCACGTTCGGCGGCGCGCAGCTTTTCATAGGATTTGCTCAACGATATGCTCGAGTCGTTGCAACGTGCCATGCCCTGGCGCAATAAATGCTCGGCTAGATTGTTGGCACCCAGATAAACAGAGCCCAGGAATGTATTCTTGGACTCGATCTTTTCGATGATGACTCGGACATCACGATTCAACAGTCGAGATTCGGTGAAGAATTTCGCCTCGTCAGCATAGCGAGCCTCATTAGCTTTACGATTGTCAGGGCAACGAATGCCACTGACCATGACAGATACATTCAAGTATTTCGATTGCTCTTCGAGTTCCAACAGAACCTGTAACGAGCCACCGTTTCGGACAAGCTCAACAATACCGTTGAAGGTCTTTCCTTTTAGGCTAGCTTGTCCACCAGGTGCCTCGTTGAGTATCTCCCGCTTGGGTGCCGGTTGGCTAGAGTATTTACCCTTGCCATTGGCTTTAGCAAACTCCTCTGCTTCGGTGAGCGCTTGTACAATGGGCGAGTCTGATTTTGCTGCACCACGACGTACCTCAGCCCAGCCTTCACGTACCATAGTTTCGGCAATGTTTTCATCGCCAAGATAAACAAGCCCAGAGTCACGCGCTGGCGTTGAGCCAGCCGCTGTTGCTGAGGCCGCCGTGGGTGGGGCACCAGCAGCGGCATTGGCACGCGCTGCAGAAAACTCGCTACGGAATAGTACCTCTTGACCAATCAGGCGCTTGCACAGATATTCGCGCGCTTCCCAGGCCCAAGGCTCCAGCGTGACAGTTTTGTCGGCGCCAGTACCGGAACGCACAATACGCGGCGCTTGAATATAGGCCAAGCTGACACTATACTCTTGGGGGGGCCCGCCGCAAGGCTTGTCGCGCAAGACAAGATAGTCGCCTGATAGGACTGACTTGACCACACGTCGGACAAGGTTCACTTGAGGTTGGGCGGCCGCAGCAGCAGCTACGACGGCTTGGGCCGCGGCCACTTGGGCCTGGGCCTGGGCTTGAGCCAACGCCTGGGCTTGGGCCTGAGCCATGTTGTGGTGATGCGTTAATGGTGACGGTTATAAGGTGAAAGCGGGGATAATAATAGTTACGGGTTTGTTGTTCCTGATTCTTGATTGGTGCTTATCGGCGTGTTGCTGGTCTTATTGAGTTGGTGGTATCGTTAGTTCGGGTGGTAGTTCCGGTACCGGTGCTTTCGCTTATGTGGTTCTGTTGTTTAGTTCGATGTGGCTCCTCACTGCCCTCCTCGTGCGGCGCCTGCTAATGTCGCTCCTGCTGTTGCTTCCCGGTGAGTCACTCGCTACTTCTGATTATAGCTATATGATGATGATGATGACGATGATAATAAATGATAAATTGGATTTAAATATCAATAAATGATAATAGTAATTAGCTCATAATGGCGCTCGGCGTTCCTATGAGTGTTCGGTAATTCGGCGTTTGACACAGGAGGAGTGAACTCAAAATAGGCAACATCACCGGATCTCGCGTGTGGCTTTTTGCGCATGCGCATAACGTCAGCGCGCGTAGATCGAAAGTCGACGAGCGCTGTAGAAAGTTTTGTCTTTCCTAACGGGAATTATTGTGTCGGCGTGCACTTTTTTCCTCTTAGATTTATTAACAAGTTTGTAATGCATTAATAAGTTAGTTGTATCTAATTGAAGCTAACTTGGGATATTCATTTATGTGAGACGAAACGGATTCCTTCATAAAGAATCAACTGGTTGTTTATTCGAATTAGTATGCTAGGAATCAACATGATTGCATGTCGGTGAGTGTGACTGTTGCGAGTTTGTGTCTGTATCTGAGTGGACAAAATGACGACTGCAGTTAGTGGAATCACTCACGTCTGTAATATTGGTGGCGGTGCTAGCGTGACGTGTGACATTGCATTCACTACTGGCGCAATCTATGACATATCGACTGCTCGCTGTTGAGCTAAAGCGATGTCGCTTGCTGCCACCTGCTATGTGTGGCACTACAGTCCAAGCTAATGCAAATAAAGCGCTCGATACTGTCAGCAAGATCACCAGAGAATCATAAGTACCCAATCTGTCGCGACAATAGCCAATTATGTTAGCACGCGCCATCAGCATAGGGCTTCCAATGAACGATGCAAAACCCATGCCGAATGTTACACGATGTTCGCCTACATGTGTTGCTAATAGACCATTGAATAGAATATACAATACGGCTATGAAAGCTGCAAGCACAACAGTAAGCAAACTAAGCACAACCACAGAGCTAGTAGATGCCATAGTGACCATCGCAGTCTCAAGAGAGCCTAGCTTTTCGCCGCTGGTAGCCAACATTGAAGCACTAGCTCCCACAGTGAAATCATCTTCAAGGGTCAGCTCATCGAGGTTTTCAGTTGACATTGTTGCAGACACAATTGGTTCGAACACTTGAATCGAAGAGTTGATGCTTTTTTCGACACTCATATCAGTGTATTCGTCAGCTGGTGCTGCCACTATTGGGGAAAGAAACGTGGCTGACAATAATGCAATAATACTGAGGCAAAAGATTGTATACTTGCGGTATTCACAGAGCTTGAGGTTGACGATTGCACCGAGCGCTACTCGGCCGACCAATTGGCCCATAGACCAAAATATCAATAGACAATGAGCATCATGTGGACTCAAGCCACGATCGATTCCCAAATCGACCAGAATTACACCAAATATGAAATTGAGCCAGCCAAATAGAACTTGAGTGCACCAGATTAGATGAAAATATCGATTTTTCAACAATGATTTTATACAAGTGATGATGATGCCGTTTCCTGTCACTTTGTGCTTTTTAAACGAACGGTTACTTTTCTTGCATTTGAATTCCACTTGTGAGCTTTTTTTCTCCTGATTCCTGTCTACTGGTTTGGGTTGAGATTGATCATGATTTGGTCGTAATAGAAAGGCCAATGGAATATTCGGCGCTAGCATGATGGCAAGGGTTAAGTAACAAGTATGAGGATCGTATGTGGCAAGCACATGTTCGCAAATCGGTGTCACGTAAGACATGCCAAATGTTGCACCGGCCAACGAAGCACCAAAAGCGATCGTTCTATATCGTTCGAAGTAGTCATTATTGACTTGAAACGCAGGCACTGACACAAAACTCAATCCAATGCCACCCATCACTCCAATTGTCACAATATCCATGGTCAATGTATGGCAGAAATATGCAGCTAAATGGCCACCAGTTGTCAATATGGTACCTAAAATGATTACCAATCGTTCGCTAGTCCGATGTACAAGAATGGATGTCAACAAGCCACTCATGCTCTCAAATGTTCCCGACATTGCAAACGGCATCGACGCCTCCGTACGTGTGTATACATTAGCACGTGCCAATTTTTCGTATATCAAACCATACGCTCTCGATGTGCCAAAAGTGGTGGCGTTTATCAGAAACATTGTGCCTAGGATAATCCATGCGTAGCCAGAGTCAACATTCTTCTGTTTGAGTGCGCCATAGTCTTCATTATCTTGATTATCGTACGTTGTTGCGTGCTCATTGTTTGATACACATGATCGTGTAGTGATGTTATTGTTATCGTCCAGTATTGTGGTTTGTGTCATGCAACATTTCTTTTTGGGCACATCTTTGTAATAACTAGTCACCTCCAGATTAGCAGAATCAGCATCCTGTTCGACTTGTATAGTTACCAACATTATGCTACTTCACTTGGCATACGACTCATCATTAGAATTTGAGTTTTGAGAATTATTGAACGTCCGATCTACACAAATCGGGTGCGACTGATCGCTATGAAACTCTCTGGTTATGTCTCCCTATTCTTATTACTCAAAGCACGCGACTTGCTAACACCATTCGTTCAATTGCACACCTACTAAGTTTATGTGCTTGTTATCAACAAGCTGATTATTGATCCAGTGATCATTGATGAGTTTAAGCACTGTAATGCAGCATATAAATAAAATCATTGATTCACAACATTCTTTCTGTGCTCGTTGTGGCCTCTCTTGTGACATTCCTTTGATAGAAACATAGTGAATAAGATAACGGGGTGAATGCGCTCTCCTATTCAGGCTACGTGATATGCGACTCACAGACGCTAGCGCTCATTCGATTAAGCATCACAAAAACATTCGCCAGCAATGACTCGCGCGTGTCACATGAGCGTCATCGATGACGATATCGGTTACATCAATGTTGACAGACAGGACACTTGTTACCGGATTTTTATGCGCATGTATTAACTAGCAACTTGTGTATGGTGCCTGAGTTAACATTGCATTGTGAATAGAATTGATAAGTAATTATTATGCAACAATTCGTGCAATCACCGTCAACATTTCACATTCCGTTATAACTCCAACAGACGTATAACACAAAGAGATGGTAAATAATTTCTCATACAAACGAATAAATATTCACAAACGGTAAATTTTACTTTGACTGTCTACGATAGCTGCGAGATACTTTATTCTAGAGCTTTGGAAGACGAAAGAGCGCAAGGCACTCTAAAGCACGTCGAGACGAACGTTTTCCAGAAGGTATTTGAGCCTGCGATTTCAGTCTTGTTTGCCTATTGCACCTGTAGAAGCTCACGTGGTCGCCGTTATTGAATACTACTAATTTTTTAGTGTATGCACCCGGGTTGAATTGGCAATCGCCAGGGGTGCTCCCACTTGCTGGCGGTGAGTCTTTGTCATCATCCTGCCTCTGTTCTTTCTCTTGTTGTTGCAATTCCTCTTGCGATTGTGGTTCCTGATCCTGCTGCTGTTGCTTTTGTTGTTGCTTCTGGACAGTAGAATGTAATTGCTTTTCGCGAGCCAAATATTTACGAACGTTGCGCGCCAGGAATCTCGGCCCCCATTTCGTGGCTGGCAGACGTTTGCCAAGCGCTGTGCTCGTATCGTCATTGCTGCCCATAACTTTGGCACATTCATTATCGATATACTCGGACCATTTTTCAACGTAGCTCTCATCTTCAGAATCTTCCTGAACTTCAGCGTCTAGCAACGTTATAGTGAGCTTACACTCTTTTTGATATACCATTATCCTAAAACAGTTTTCATCTTCCAATAGATGCTCAACACGTTTTTGGTAATTGAATTCATTCGCAGATCGTAAGTGGCTGGTCGAACATAAGCCTCCTGTTGCATCGTTTCGAGATTCATCCAAATATATTTCTGTGCATTGACGACTTAATTCATCGCTTGCAATGTGCTGCAGTTGGCGAACAATATTTTGGACAACTTTGTCCATAGTGAAGGCTAGATATGCATAAATCCCAAACATGTCACGTAACATATCTTCATATTGATTACTGTCCAGATTACCATCTAAAAGCTGCTTGATCATATCAACAAAAACAGCAAAGAAATCTTCGACCTCAATATCGTCTGTGTGTGCATAGATTCGAGGGAGGAAATAGAATAAGACAATACATGTTAGATGATATTCTTCTCGAACTTGGAAATCGCAAAAGTGATCCGTATACTTACTCTTGTGTTTCAGCCTCAAAGCTATCGCAGTAGACTCGCGGCGTTCTTTCCTCTCGCGTTTCTCTTCTTCAATCAATACTTGGGCTCTTTTGTAAACAGTACCAAGTCTTTCACATAAAATATTGTGTAATCTAAAGAAGCAATACCATTTGTTGTCAACAAAGAATAACTTATACCTATGATCATCTTCTTGGTTGTCTTGAGAATCTTCAAATTCATCGTCACTCAATTCACCACGAGGCGCTGAGAATAGGTCAGGTATAAAGTGACGCATGATCTGTTTGATCTTCTGCTTCTCGTCCTGGTGAATAGATGTCTGCCTTTTGACATGATGTATTATCAAATTACATGCTTCATCTAGCATTGATTTGTCCTTGTATTCAAGAACTAGATGTGCTGGACTGGTAACATTATTACGGGGAGCGGCGCATGTTTGTTCGGCGCTTGTGTCGGTGGTGGCCACATTTTCGCTCTTCTCTTCTTCTTGCTTTTCTTTATGTAAATCTTCGATTTCTTTGATCAAAGAATTGCTCCTTAAGAATTTGATATCATTTTGTTTGAAAGAAATGCCTTGATGATCTAGAGATTTGAGGTAGTATTTTTCGTTCTGCTCTCGCCAGATCTTGTTGAATTGCTTTTGCGCGTCTCGCCACTCTTCGTCCTTCGCTTTGAGTCGTCTCAGGATGAGTGGCACTGCAATGACCGGATTCTTCTTGAGACCTTCGATAATCTCAGACGCTTTGTCACCATAGATTCTTTTTATCGCTCTTTGGTGAATGACACTTGACGTCCCACCTAAAGTATCGTCTAATTTAAATCTGGATTTTTCTTCGAATGATAAACGGTCGATTTTTCTTTTAACCGCCTCTAGAACACGAATTGTCAATAAGTTTGTTTCTATCACAACGTCCAATTCAAACCTTTCATCTTCGCATCTATAAATATATTCTTCGTACTGGGTTTTGCGTGAGCTAACAAATGTAGAATCCTCAGACCATGATGGGAATGACACCAGTGTATCATTGAGAACTTCACGGCACAACTGTGTCCGACCGGTACACTTAGGTTGGATATAATTCTTTGGTAAACCGCGATATGAGGCTCCGTGTCGCTTGCATGAGGAATAATCTATTTCCATGCCGGCATCGGTGGATAGTCTTTCTCTTTCACGTTGTCTCACTTGAATTAGTTGGTTAGACAACCCTTCATAATGAGAACTATCCCCCATTACATTGGACGATTGACCAACTAAGGCAGGTCCTTCTTTGTAACCGAGAAAATCTTTGAACCATTTAAGGAGTTCAGGAAAACGGCCCAAGAATGTTGTCACTAATTGTATCAGCTCTACTCTGGATACTATCTCGTGATTGTAAAGAACGAGACAACGAAGGAAGTTCTCATACACTTCTTTACTCCTCAGAGCCTTGTGAACCTTGTCAAAAAATGCATATTCATTGAGCGAACCATGTTTGCCAGCCTCAGCTAGCGATACGTCACGAAGAGATGTCATTCGGGGCCTCTTCATGGCAGAATATGACAAAGCAGAGTTTGCGTTGGCACTCTGGCGTTTCAACGGTACGCTCTTTGGGGAATAATTTCCGAGAGCTTGATTCGCTCTAGATAACTGACGCTTCATGATCAATGGATGGTCGTTAGCACCAGCGCCAATTGGTAATCTTGTCAGATCAGGGGCAACGTGGCGCACTGATATCCCTCTATGAGAAGCATTCTGTGCGTTTGGTGAATGTTGATGAGCACTCGTAAGAGTATCAATAGAACTTGATCCAACACTGGAACCGTTGGCATCAGGCAGGAATTGAACAAATTCCTCGAGGAGATCTTGTTGATTTTGAAACAAACGTGCCACTTGAGTGTAGACCTCATTTTCGATCAGCATTTTTGCTCTGGGCATTTTGTTGGCATGCTGGTCTCGTTGATATGCATGCAATATTTCAAGAAATTGTTGATAAATCTCTGGGTTTGCAGCAAATCGATGCTTGATTTTGTTTACATAATTAAGTGCATGATTGAAACCGAATTCGGATCCAGTCACATCGTTTCGTTGTTGGGGCTGAGGTGGCTGCTGCTGCTGACGGATTTGATCCTGATGCCTCTTGAGCTCTTGCTTCTGGCGCGCTTGCTGTTGGGCTTGTTGCTGTGCCTGTTGCTGTTCAGCTAGCTGACTTCTTTGTTGCTGCTGCCGTTGTTGTTGCTGTCTAATTTGTTCTTGTTGCCTCTGAAGTTCCTGTTGCTGACGTGCCTGTTGGGCCTGTTGTTCGGCCAGCTGATTGCGCTGCTGTTGTTCATGCAATTGTTGTTGCTGCTGAAGTTGTTGCTGCCTTATTTGATCTTGGTGCCTCTGTTGAAGCTCCAACTGACGCGCCTGCTGTTGGGCTTGTTGCTCGGCTAGCTGATTTCGTTGCTGTTGTTCATGCAACTGTTGTTGCTGCTGTAATTGTTGTATTGTCCTAACTCGCATAGACGCCGGCGTCGTGACACCGATTTCATTATTGTGCGGCATCTGTTGTATTCTGTAGCCGGGCGGTAAGAATGTATTGAAGCCAACAATCAAATCTGGCTCACCCTGAAATAGTGTGGAAACGCGTGCAATTACGCCAGGTGTATTGAGAGATTGCGACTTGAATTCTTTCATAATGTCCAAAAATTGATGGTAAACATGTGGCTGGTCTTCAAATTTGTGCTTAACTCTATCCAAATACGTAAGGGCATCCTCGACACTGAGCGGATGATGCTCGGTACCAACATTTGTGGCGGTAGTTGTAGTATTCGTGATGGTGTTTGTAGTTGTGGTGGTGGTCATGGTCGTGGTGGATGTGGTGGTGATGGCAATAGTATCGGTGGTGGTGTTGGTATTGGGTGTGTTAGCGTTAGTGTCAGTGTTGTTGTCCATCTTGCTTTTGCAACAAAGTCGTGATAATTTCAATAATTTTAACTCCCTTCTACGGGTATGGCCGGCAACATAAAAATAAAAGAATATAATTCGCGGCTTTCATGTAGCGCTTACGTTAACTACGATTAGTGATCACCACAGCACAAGTGAAACCAGCCACACAAGGCCATACATTCATACTGCCTGTGCCAAACATATCGTTCGACAAGCGTAAGTATTCCTCGAGACGACATAAATATTTTTATCTTATTGTACGCAGCTTTCGACGATTTATTCCTGTGAGTCATCTAGGATTCACTGAGCATCACGCATGATGTAAATAGCGGAACAGAGAAAAAAAAGCAATATATTTCGCTCATTATTGCCAAAACTGCGCAATAAATGGGCAAAATCTACATCACAGCTGATCTTTTACCGCGTAAATTCGGACACTGTTAACAGCGAACGCTAGTTCCAGCGAGCGCAAAATATTAACATGTTGTCAACGCGATGTCTGTGGATGCCAAATGAAATGTTGGTGCACCAACGTCAACAACACATGAGTCCGTGACGCTTGCAGCCTGCACGAGCAAACGTGGCCACATCTGCGCAGAATCGCTGCCTTCCGGCCCAGCATCTATTGTACAGCTCGATTCTTGAGCGCGTAGTTTAAGTGAGATCGACACGCGCGCCACCTGGTGCAATTTATATGCATATTCAAGGAGTCGGGATGGGCCAGTAAATTTCAGCAGGCCTTTTAACGTCAGGTGTCATGCGATTTAGTAGAAATTAATAATCTACAATGACGATTATACTATTCGATCCTATTCGATACTATTAGATCGAAGAGATCTCTAGATACGCATCCTTTTGTCGCGTTCAACTCTTCACAAAAGAGTCAAGTAGTGCATCAAAGCTGAAGTTGAATAAAATCGAACTGTAATGTTATATGTATTAGATTTCAAAACTTAAACTCACATAAAGTTCGTTGAAACTTGATTTTTGTCGAATGAAGACTAAGACAATTCTCAGCTCTATCTTTTGTTTGTTGAAAGAGTAGGGAATGAAATTTAGAATCTAAAATTATTTTACATAGATCACGGCCAGCTTCACATAACATTGTAGTAGTTCAGATGATGATTGTCTAACTGTGACGTACCCATCCTCATGCTGTGAGCAGAGTTTGTAAAGACAGTTTTTGCAGATCTTCGGATAACTCTATGTCCTGTCGTTTCTTGAGACGTTGCCCAAATGGAAGTGCTTACAAAAGCAACAGTGCTCAGTAGTTCAGCTGAGAGACAGACTACCGAACTTACGGTACCACATTGATAAGAAGAATTGCAACGGGCCAACTACAATGTCGCAACATTCAGTAGACACAGTTCTCCTAACCAGGCCAACCTGATTTTGTTCCTGAAGACTGGGAATAGTCTTCAGGCATACTTCACATACACAATAACTCGACACAGCTTGTACAAAGACAGTTTATGGAGCATGCTGTTACAGTGCCTCATTAAAATGGTGAGCCAAAGTTTGCGCGCTTTGGCTTAGCTCCAATTCTTTGCTTGCTATAGCTACGCCCCATAGCAGTATTCGAATGCGGCCCCAGCAATATTGCAAACATCTATGTATTTTCATGAACATAAATATACATTCATATATATATATATATATAAATAAAATCTACAATTCGTTGCAAGTTTGTTTGTGTTTGTCTATCAAGTGTTTCGTCTGCAGTTGTGATTTTTTCATCTTCAGATGTCATCAATAAGTCAGTAAGTCAATGCACATTTGTGTGTGTGTGTGTGTGTACATCGGATAGGAAAAGTATTGAGACTCGATCATAATCTTGTGATCTTAGTCAGTCAATATTGTGTTGAGACAACGCGAACTTGTCAGAGAATTCATCATTGAGCGTCAATCAGAGTGAGCCAGAGCCTCGATACAGATAATAGCTTACGCTTGTGTGTACTGCGGTGAGATGTGTGTGCTTATTAGATGAAAATTATGAATACGATTATTCAGGCTTGATGTCACAAGCATCAACTGTTTTATATCAATGTGCCGTATCACATCGACAACCAGTAATCCAACGCAATCAACAGCATGACGGACGGTTGAACAACTTACAAGTGAACGACACCAAGTGTCTATGTGTGAACGAAAAATTAGTAGTGTGGTGCAATAGTAATTATGCTGCTTACATTTGTTGCCTAGTGTGTCGTCTGCCTTATCAATGAACGATAATTTGAGTCTTTTTCTGGGAAAAAAACTCTGTCATCTCAACAGAGAAACATGAGAATACAAGTAAAATAGTTATACCACAATACGCCCCTTAATTATAACACTCTTACGATGTCAAACGAAGACGAAATGGCCGACAAAAGCACGCCGACAAGTGCGCTCTTTTCAACAACGCCAGCGACACGATCGACGGGCTATCGTTCTAAAGCAAAGCTTTTGAATCAGGCCAAGAGAAAAGAGTTCTTCGAGAATTACAATAAATTTCATCAAAGTTATTTATCGAATTTTGATGATGATTCTATTGCTGAGTCGACAAAATTGCAAAACAACAACACTGATCCATATCAGCCGCAACATCAACAAATACATTCAAACTCATCCAACAAAATGGTCGGCTTCGAATCAGTTCAGGTTTACCGGAAGCGATATGCAATCTTAGCCCTGTTCTGTGCATACTCAATGATAAATTCATTTCAGTGGATTGAATATTCAAGTATCACAAGTGTATTGTCCTTATATTACAATGTTGATCACATGTCAATTAATTGGACCTCAATCGTATACATGATTGTATACATACCGCTGATAATACCCACTTCATGGCTCATGGAATGCATTGGCTTGCGTAATTCGATTATTATTGGATCGCTTGGTACCACAATCGGTGCTCTAATAAAATGTTTCAGTGTTCACCAAACCCACTTCTGGCTAACGATGATTGGTCAGACAGTGGTGGCTGTGTCGCAATTGTTCATAATTAGTGTACCGCCACGTCTCGCAGCCGTTTGGTATTCTGACGATCAAGTGTCAAGAGCAACCGCATGCGGTGTGTTCGGCAATCAGCTCGGTATCGCTATTGGCTTCGTAGTACCACCTGCACTCGTTTATGGATCGCAACCTGAAGAAATCGCACATGGCCTACATCAGTTGTTCAATTCAGTTGCTGGTGTGTCGTGTGTTGTTTCGCTTGCCATTCTGTTGTTCCTCGATGAACGTCCACCTAAGCCCCCTGGCATAGCTCGCCTCGAGCAGCTCAAATTGAGCGAGAGACAAGTTGTAACTTCTACGACTAAAACAGAGGAAACTGTTGTTAGACAGCCGAAAATCAAGTTCGCATCATGTGTCGCAGACTTGATTTGCAACATCAACTTTATGCTCCTTTTCATCAGTTATGGTCTCAACGTGGGCACATTTTACGCAATCTCAACCGTACTCAATCAGATGTTGCAACATTATGGTTCTGATAAAATGTACTTGGTAGGCATGCTGGGTCTCACTATCGTGGTCACCGGAATGATTGGTTCAATAGTGTGCGGTCATATCCTGGATAGAACACATGCGTTTAAGAGCATAACTATCATTGTATATTTGTTGTCACTAGCAGCCTTGGGCTCGTTTGCATTTGTTATTCGCGATCCTCAACATGGTGAGCTGTTATTATATGGTTCGTCTGCCTTCCTTGGATTTTTTATGACTGGCTATCTACCAATCGGTCTCGAATTTGGCGCCGAAATCTCCTACCCTCGTTCAGAAACTATCTCGGCTGGTTTGTTGAACATGTCTTCACAGGTAAGTTAACTATTCCATCAATTGTGACAAATGTTCCTACCATGACTGTGAGTATTAATCTCAGTCAACATTTCTGACTTTTCCTTATCAAGGCTTTTGGTATTGGACTCACATTTGCCACTTCATATTTAGTCGATCATTATGAAAGTATGTGGGCAAACATATTTCTAGCAGGTTGCTTATTTGTAGGCCTCCTATTGAGTGTTGCAATCCGTGTCGACATGAAGCGCCAAAAAGCCATCAGGCCTTCGATTTCTTGAAATCGAACAATTGTTTTTGCAAAATCACAATTTATCCATGACAACTAGCACGGAGACACCTATATGTACCTTTTTGACATTCATTATATGTATCATGTGTTGCACATATTGTAAACAAAGTTGTAGGTTGTTATGTAGAACCTTGGCGAGCTAGAAAAATGGAAGACAGTTTCATGGCTAAACAAGCGATTCTTGGGAATGAGAAAACGTTCAACTAAATAGATTCCCTTCATGAGTCGTTTCCCTATTATGCTGTCAGGTCCCTATTGTAGGTGTCGGCAAAGGTTTGAGCTGCAGAATTAAGTGTCTGGTTGAACAAGAAGGAAAAAACTCAATTCCATTTATTGAAGGAAGCGATTCGAAAAAATCTATTAATTTCAAATTACAATTTATCATACATACAATTTCTTAATCCATTAAGTTGCACCAGATTATTCATCAGAAATAATCGAGATTATTCTGAATGGATAAATGTGCTATGCTACTGGTCTGGTGATTGGTCAGCGTCAGAGTTGCTGGCGGTGTCTAAAGAAGCCATTCGATTGGCGTTTTTTCGTGCCTCAACGGCAGCCAATTGTTGCAATAAACGTGCTCGTTCGGGATCATCAGGCGATTGTTGTGAAGAAGCACGACTCTCGCAATCTCCTCGACCACTAGTATCAGATGGTGTGGCCGATAAATCACGCTGTGAGCCGCCCGGTCGGCCACCGCCATACGATCTCGGTACAATTCCAATACTGTCAGCATTAGCGATTGGAGCGCCTCTCATGAGCAACTCGTCCGAGGGAGTCGAGTCTTTGGACCACGAGCTTTCGTCGCTATCATGATCGTAACGACGTTTTAGTCCACGTCTAGCCTCTTCTGGCAGGGGCCGATGATTTTCAATACTAGCCGAGCGGCTGTATGTGAACGATGATCGATGCGACGGTGTTCGTGACGCTGGATGGCCTCCGCCAGTCACGTCAGTGCCATGCATAGGACTGGATGGCATACCTGGGCGCCCGCCACGCGGTGGTAGATCGCGCCCGCGCGATCCATGATGATGGTGGTGATGAGGTGGTAGCTCTCCACGATTATAACCACGGGCACTGCCTTCACGGATGTGCGGTGGTGTGCCACGATATGAAGATGACGACGATCGATAATGATGAGGCGTCGGTACCATACCAGGCGGTGGACTAAGCTCACCAGCACTGGCTCGATGGTGCCGATACGGATCGCCTCGAGTATCGTGGTGAGCATGGTGATGATGAGGTGGAGGCGGCGGCGGGGCCTGATGATGCTGGTGATGAGATGGCTGCTCACGATAATTAATAGGCGGCTCACCGACGGGCCCACGATGGTGATATGCTGAAGGTGGTGGCGGTCCACTGTCGCGATGGTGATAATGATGATAGCTCGGATGATGATGCTCATTGGGTCGAACACCATCGGGCGGGCCGCCACGGTAAGCCATTGGCAATTCATTTGACCGATATGGTGCATGGTTTTCACGGTAACGATGATGATAGGCTAGATCACGACTTGTATGATAGGGATCACGGTCAGCGTAGTCACGATGATGAGGTGGCGGTGGTGCCGGCCCATGGCTATCACGGTAGCTGTGAGGCGGAACAGCGCTCCGCGCTGGGGGTCCGTAATCGCGTGGGGGCTCGCGACGTACCTGTGGCTCATTCCATGGAGCTGATTCATAAGCTAAGCGCCTACGACGCTCATAGTCAGCAAATGACGATGGCGATCCAACGGGCGGATAGTCTCGTGAAGAATTAGCGGGCGGAGGCGGAACTGACGACGATGACGGTGGCGATTCGGCACCATTACCACTGTTGACGCTTACGGGCTCACGACCACCAGACGGTGTGTGTGATGGAGACGCGGGCAAATGCAAAAAGCGACATTGATCGCCCCATGTGCATTGTCCTTTGTGATAAAAACGGCACTGGACATTTTTAGGTGCCGGCGGTGGCGGCGCCTCGCTCCTATAGGGAACATGATGTTGGTCACGATAATGAGCATAAGACGCAGGCGGCTCACGACTGTTCTGACGATACGACAATGATGCCGGATCGCGCGAATGGTGATAGGGATCACGAGGGCCAGGTGGAACGTCACGAATTCCACTAAAGGGTGCAGCTGGAACGGTAATATCACCTGCTAATGCAGGACCGCTCGATGGATTAAGATTGGTTCGCTTAACTGAAGCCAAATTGTCGCTACCAGGATCACCATCGTCGTCACGATATTCGCCCTCATCCTCTTCACTGGCGTCATCATCTTGCAATTCTCCCTCTTCGAGTTCAGCGTTAGCATTCGGTGTGCCGTTGCTGTTACTACTGCTACTGTTGTTGTTGCTATTATTAATATTATTATGATTTATATTAGTTGAATTGATGTCGGCGGCAATAGCATTGTTGTTGTTGTTATTATTATTATTGGTTGTTGCTGTGTTTGTTGAAGTGTATTGTTTAATATCGTCCAATGATTCTAATGTTGTTGGATCCATAATGACACTGGGGTCAGTCACTGATGAGTGCGCGCCACTAACATACATCAATATACACACACAGGAGCTCACACTATGGTCTGTTCGAGGTGTCAATTAGAATAATAATACGATAGTATAAACAACATGTAATAATAATACTAATTTTTTATATAAGATAGATATATAATATGGATCTGAATCAATAAGCGACGCTGACCCAATGAATGATGCACACTGCATACGTTCAATGCCAAGACAGACACATCACAATATCGTAGTTTGTCGCGCAGACTCCGTCCGCAATAAAGACGGTGAGTTTTCGGCAACGGGTGTGTGTGTGCGTGAGAGAGAGAGAGCCAGAGCGAGTGTGTGTGTGTGTGTGACGATTCACACCGTCCACGCCTCATGTGAACACAGTGCATTGAAAGCACAGCGCAATTGAGTTTACGTGAGAGCCCGGTGCGCCGATTGACTAAAATGATCAGCATTTGTGGGGTGTGTCATCGTTTGTATCGCATTGAAACGCCAATTATGAATTTATTTTGGGTGCAAACCGAAAGTTCATCATCGTACGCTTCGGCGAGCTTGTGAATTCATGATTATTGCAATGAATAGCGAAAAATAAACACATCAATCAAGCAACTATGGACTCCTTTGAGGCTACCCTCAATGACGTAAAGAAACGGGCTAACAAACGTAAAGCAGACGACGATGCGGTTATTGCAAACCTGATGAGTGGCTTAGCCTTCAATATAATTTCTGGCCAACAATCAATACTAGAAAGTATTGACTCACTAAATTATGATGCCCATGTTGCTTGCACCAATCTCTCAAATCTAATTAATGAATTTCAGATGATCTCCAATTCAAAATTTGTCGAAAATCGAGTCGTCGATGATACTTCAGACATTGGCAGCATCAAAAGTAGCCAGAGTGCTGACGCACCCATCCAAGACAATATATCTAAAGTGAAACAAGCAATCGAAAGAAGTCTTCGATTCGTTGATGATTGCAATCTTCAATCATTTGATCTCTTCAAAGTTGGCCGAAATTCTGAACTATCAGACGATATAACTCTCCCTTCGTTCACCGATTCGAGACCATCGTGTCCACAAGTTGCATCGGAACCATATCCACCTCAAGAGTTCTCACAATCATTACAAGCATCAGCACCAGCACCACCACTCCCGCCACCGCCTCCTCCCCCACTACCAGTATTTTCACCTCCGTCGTCAACACAACCACCACCCAAACCCGAAATGGCGCCCTCCTTATCTGCCTCTCAAGTCCCATCGTCATTGCGACCCGTGCAAGTTCTTCCGACCCCGACCAAACCTTCGCTTTCTCCTCCTTTACATGGTCCACATGATCAGCCTCTACCACCACCTTCAGTCCCTTTGGCCTCATCCAAGCTTCAATCAACAGCTCTTCCATCGCGCTCTTCGGGCTCAACTTTGACACCCCCGCCGCCGATTCTTTCAAATTTATCTGAACCTTTACCTTCATCCGACGCATCTGACTCATCTGATACACAAGATTCACCTTCGTCACCACCGTTATTCCCACCCGCCTCTTCAAAAGCCCCAACCAACCTTGATTCATCAGCCTTTTCAGACTTATCATCTCCTCAATACCTCTCGGGCTCGACTAAACCTACTTCTTCACCAATTAGGATCGCTCCCACAGAGTTGATTTCATCACCGCTGGTCCCTCCAGATTCATCTAAATCTGTTACCACAACAGCTCAATCTGCCCCACAAAACCAGGCCTCATCACCGACCTCATTTGCATCGTCCTCACCTATAGCACCTTCATCCTCCCCTCCTGCTGTGAAGAGCTTATTCTCGCCAACACCACAAGAAAAGTCCCCTTTAACTACCTCGTTACCTTTACCGCTACCGCGTAACTTTAGTGCAACAAAAAATGTGAGGAATGCAACTCAAGCATCAAGAAAAGATTTGGGTAGCTTATTCGAAGATTCTTCTGATAGCTCAGATGATGATTTCGACTTGTTTCTAAGAAAAAAGCAATGATTGTAATTCTTGTTTTTATTTGAAAATTAAACGCTTAACTATCGTACTTGTACGCCCTTGAGAGTTTCTGATTTGACAACACCATTCTTAACACCTTCGACCATGAACGGCGCATTCTTGTAGACAGCGATTCCGCTATCATCGACTTTGAGGTCTGGAGCCACCTGCTCCCAGATTTTCTTTTTCGGGTTCAGTTGCGTATCGGGCTCGCCGTCGAAACCTTGAATTATAATTTTATCGCCGGGCTTCGCATTACTAGGCGGAATAAGGATTTCAACTTTTTCGGGTGTACTAGCACACATAACCATGGCTTCAGATAGAATACCACGCATTTTGGCCGGTTTGAGGTTGCACAGAACAATGACCATTCTATTTTTCATTTGTTCGATGGGTACATGATTGACGAGTCCAGAAATGACAGTCCTTGGTCCAGTTGGATCGCCACAGTCGATTTTTTCAACGTATAGCGAATCGGCATCTGGATGACGGATAACTTCAATGATTTTTCCAACACGAAGATCCAGCCGACTAACATCTACAGGCTTAGAGGCATCATCCTTCGCTTGAGATTTGGGTGTTGGCTTTTTCTGAGGCTCGGATTCCTCGACTTTCTTAACATCCTGACATGGAGCAGGCTTGCTTAGACTACACTCAGCTAATTTTTCTGCCGCTTCCTCGGCTGCAGCTTCTGACGCTGGCTTCATGATCATGTCTTTTTTCAGCCTTATTTTATCTTCGCCTTTCAATTCCTCGAGTTTGCCCACGATATCCACGATTTGCGTCTCCAGAGCAGCATTTTGCTTTTGAAGCTCGGCAATTTTCTCGGCCATAATTGTCTGCTGAGGATTTCGATTAGGAATAATTGGACGAACCACTTGGCGCAATATTCTTGACAAAAAGTATCTCCTAACAATATCAGTCATCGTCGATCAAGCAAGCGGATTCTCAGGCCTCGCACCGGTTCGATGTCGTATCTGCAGGAATATGGGCTTTGCTTTACGTCAGATGTTCTCCAATGTTGAATAATAAATAATGTTTGCATATAGAAGCTACCATGTGATTTTAATGATGTGAACGTGGCTCACAAATTCGCCTATCTTTGTAAGCTCGTCCCCTTTATATATATTTTCATTTATAAAAAAGTCACGCAGAGGGTTCATCTATAGATTTGAAACGTTATTGCCATCATGGATTATATAAGTTATCCGGACCTAGATTTTGACCGTGACGATGCAGTCATGCTGGAAATGCAAAACTATCAGGTACCTGTCGAGGAGCATGGATTGAGCAACGATCAAATAGAGAATCATTTCATCTCATTGAATCGTGAGATGAGTGATCGTATTGATTACCTTGTAAAACAAATCGACCAAAGACTCGATTTCATCTCAATGAACAGAGTATGTGTACCAAAAAATCTCACCAGTGAAAATCAGAATCTACTAAAAAGTTTATCCTTCTCATCATTTGCAACTTTCGCTCAAAGTCCATACATACGTGACATACGCGGTTTAACCAGTCCCACGAATAGTGATTCAGAGCATCAACGACAATTGTTACAGCCTCAACACGTGAGCGCCTTGAAAAAAATCAAACGTTGGCGCCCATCAGACATACGTCAGCTTAGAGATGCTTTGTACGGTTACTACTCGCGTAAGCAGGTGGCATTGTTGATACAGAAAAAGTTACAATGGGCAGATCAAATTGAGTCAATTTCAAAGATAACTACAACAGAAGACAGCGAAGAGATTCGCCAAGAGCTTGAATATAAGATAAAGCTAAATGAGGAGCAAATTGATCAGATCAAATCGAACAAAAGGCCAGAAATATTCGTGAATGATGATCGTGACGATCCTGAAATCGATTGGCTAGTGATGAGTGCCTCAATGAAAGATTCCCATCTTGACGATCGCGATTGCAGACTTATGTGGCGAAACCAACTTCATCCCTCTATTAATAACAGCCCATGGACTCCTGACGAAGCCAACAAGCTGTCTTTGTTGTATCAAGAGTATGGCAATGATTGGCAAACTATAGCCGACAACTTGGGCGCCAATCGATTGGCCTGGCAATGTTGCTCGTATTATCAAGCAGAATTGAATACGAAAGTTTATCCCAAGACCTCGATGACACCGGACGAATGGGCTCACATCACCGAGGTAATTTCTATGTGCAAGGTCGATGATTACATTCCGTGGGATCAGGTGATGTTCTTCGTCCAAAGTCGCAATATCAAGGTGATCAAGTATCTTTGGAGTAAATATCACGCCCAAGAAGATTCTGTTGGTCCAAGCGGACGTAGCCGAAAGCTCAATGTTTGGAATGGCTACGAAGACCTAGCACTAGTGACCGCAGTAAAACTCTACGGAACACGTGATTGGAAACGTGTAGCATTATATATTCCAGGACGTGACAATAGAAGTTGTCGCGAAAGATACGCCAATCGATTGAAATACTCAAAACGGACAGTGGGTGCGTGGACCGCTCGCGAAGATTCAAAATTGTTGAGCCTAATGCAAAAGTATCCTGATGATTGCTTGAAGATTGCCGCTGAGCACGGGACGCGTAATTTTCATCAAATTCGCGCCAGAGTGGCCTTGCTGTCGAACGGCTTAGCGAGCGGTCAAAAGATTCGTCGATCAAATATGCGACCCGAACATCAGCACACTTATGATTTCATACCTTATTTGTTGGACAGTATTCAAGCGTCTGCGTCTGGTGCGAGCGATGGTACAGACAATACGGAACTGACTGGCGAAGCAAGGATCGTACTTGAAGATTTTCTCAACAAATTGCATCGTCGTCTAAAGTTCATTTATAATCGTGGCTTACAAGAAGTATTGCAACTCAATGGTGGCAATCAATCAAGAGATCGGCCCGAGAATCATGGTACTGAATCGTTGTCTGAAGTCGTGTCAGTTCACTCGACTCAGGCACCGAAAAACGACGAAAATGGGGTCGACGATGATGAGCTCGAATGGGTAGCACCAGGTCGTCCTACGAAACCAATGGAGGAATGTGAAGTTGATAATCAATTGTTGGAGATTTTTTCGTCGTACTCAAGTATCAAACCACCATCAAAATCGCTCGTATATCGAGCTGCACAAGACGAAGCGATATATCAAGAACTTGTCGATATTATCTGCGATAGATTAATGCCTAAATCAGAGCATTCCATCAGCGCCTCAACTTCACTGCAGCCATTGCTCAAAAGTGCTCTCGAAGATGCACTCAATGACAAAGTAACACGTTGTCGAGGCGACCAATCTATGAGTGAATTCGTGTTACCACCAAACGAGACCACCATTCGTGGTATGCGTGGTTTCATAACACAACAAGAGTATCTCAGATCAATCGTGAAGAAAAACTTGAACGTTAAACAAAGAGCCGAACTTGATGCCAATGTATTATCCAGTCCTGAATACCGACAGTTGGTGCATGCAATACGTGCTATCTTCCTATGGCCGATGTTGTTGTCGGGCGTGCAGCCGCCGGAAATCGACGAAAAACATTGGCTGGAATGGCGCAGCAAGAGTGTTGCGGATCCACGATCAACATTTTATACTGTGCGAACTTTGCAAAAGAAGTTGACCAAGTAGCCTTTTCATCGTCCATCAACACGGGTCGAGACATTTACATCATTGTATGTTAAAATGTGATAATGTTATAGATGTTTTTTCTTTTTCCGCCGTTGAATTCTCACACTCGTACATTAAAGACTTGCATTCTTCTTTGATATTTGATTTCTGTGTTGACTTGTAACCTTTGATCATACTCTTTAATTACCGAATTATGACTATTAGATGTTCAAGGATGCACCTAATTCGGCACTTAAAGAGGTTGATAAAGGCTAGACCATTGCAATGTTGCGGTAGGTGTGGGTGCTATGTTTGGGCCGACTCTTTCTACATGAGAGTGACGGGAGTGGGCTTAACGCTGATCAGCTAGCTGATGTGCTTAGCTTCGAACAAACGAACGTGGACATGTTTAGATGCATGTAGATGAGAGAGTCAAGATTAAAACTATTGTGTTCAACTCAATGGCACAATCATTTATATAGCGGATAATGTCAAAGTCTAACAAGATTACAGTATAATAAATAATTGTGATCATCTATAAGAAATGCAGCCAACATTAAGTTGAGTGTTCAGTCTCGAGTACATGGACTCATAAGAGCTTGCTCTCACAGAGAATGGGCTCGTGTAACACTGGCCAATTACAGAGAGACTAACGCGACAACAACAGATTATATTAGTAGAGCCTAATCAGAGAACCAACAAAACGAAGAGCAAATCAATTGCTATCTACGAATTGGCCAATCTGCTGCATGCGCATAACAAGACGCTCTGGTCACACGACGACCGAGGGCATACCAAACATGAAACCGTTGGCATGACATTCTCAATTCCATTCCATTCGATGTGGCGCCGGTGTTTGATTACAACCCGCTTGTTGCTGTGTCTGTTCATCATTGTTATCGGCACACACGTATACACACAAAGCCTAACGTACAACAGTAAAGTACAGTGTTAATGATCAACTAAAATTGAGAAAGCTGGTGAGAGAACCAAAAATTGATTATTCCAATCAGATCGGCGTGAAAGGCGACGACACTCAAGCCGGACGCATCTCGAGTGCCGGACCTCAAGCCTTGCCTGTGTTGACATTCCGACCGATTAACAAGCCAAAGCTCGCGGAGACGAGCGCTTTACACGATGCATACAGGCACGCACACTTGCGCGCTTGCAAGCGCGATAGTAATAGTGTAACATTACACTTGCCGTCATTGTTTTTGTTGTTGTTGTTGTTTATTTATCTATTGTTGATGCTGCTCGCAATCATCACCCTATGCTGTCGTTAGGCAGCTAGCTAGCTAGCTTTTAGTAGTCAGCATGGTCAGGTTTTGTGTGTGCAAATTGCAAACAAAGCATCCTTGACGCGCCGATGTATAGGAGAGCAGTGTCGTAAAAATTATGCATTATCGTCGTTGACTGGCGCCGACAACGAACTTTGTTAGCCAAATAGTTTCGACGAAAAATTTGTCCTTCCATGGTCATCAACGCCAGCAGGCATGTGTAAAAAGTGTGCAGCTATGCAATGCACTGAAACAAGAGCTAGTCTATAGATTTGTTACCGTTGCTATTGTTGCGCTAATGGATAGAGACATCGTTTACATGTTTGGGCACAATTTCAAAATCAAGAATAGCACAAACTGAGTCGATAATCGACAAGTTATTATGCATATTATAACAACAAGCTTGTTATTGTTGTTATATGCTTCATTCGTATAAAGTTTGTGCAATAAAGTTTTCTCGAGCATCTTCTTGAAGCTGAAATTGCTCGATAAAACCATGTCGCTTGATGCAACATTCTTTCTTCCTTTGTGATTGATTTTCTCCTCTTCTGTTCACTGTTCGTGTGATGATGAAATTCTCAGGTTAATCACACTCTCAACGGTTCATAAACAACAGTGGCCTTGTGTAACTAAAAAACTCATTGTAATACTGACATCTTGAAAGGTGATTGTTACACAAAGCGCAGACAGTAAACTGTTGTTGGCACGCATGACTTGCTGAACTAGCACAAGTACTTACTGACTGCGCAAATTATCTGCCAGTAGTTATTGTTATTATTAACATTGTTATCATCATCGGACTGAGTTATTGCAAGCAAGGATTGAAGCATGAGCTTGCAACAACTTGAACTTGTCGCCAAGCACAAGTTTCGGGCAACAACAATCAATAGTGCAACAACTGTAGAGTCTATAGTCTATCTGAAAGAGTGCAAATTTAGTGCGATATTTCAATGCTTCGTTTCCTGATTCTTATGGTCGTGCACAGGTTCAACAAATACAGCTATTCATCAATCCGTCGCATAATCGTCGATGCTGACAATGACAAGCCCAGCAACAACTAATTGTCTTGACTATTGCTCGAAAATTGCGCATTCGAGAGATATTCTCGTCAAGAACTCTCAAAGCAGCACAATCTCAAAAAAGCAACAATACTGATTGCTAAATTAGCTGCTGCTTTTTAAGTTAGCTGTAGAGATTGTGTAGAAAGTTGTAAACAAATTTGAGTATACATATAGCTTTAAGAAAAATCAACCATCTCATTCAAATATTGATTGAACAAAGCACAGCATAGCGTGCCGACCATTATGTTTTTTCCTCATTGTTCTCGGAGTTCATAGATCAGAATAATTCAAGTGAGATCATATCAATATAAAGGAACGACAATGACATCATCAAGCGAAAGTGCCCCAGCTAATTATGTGGCTGGCACGAGTGAAGAAATGGACGATTGTGAAGATAATGATCAACTAGTGGAAGAAAAATATACCAAAATCGCACAAATATTCGACGAAAAAGGTGAAGAAATAAAGGTGAAGCATCGTTCAAAATGGAATATTTTATTTTGTCATCAAATTGATCTCGATTGATCTAATCGTCTTATTGAATATTAACTTAAATTATCAACAACAGCACACAGTAGATCTAATCAACGAAGCGGACCAAGTTGGAGTCTCGACCAGTGAGAATTCCTTCGGTGAGTTGGAGATTTGTTTTGATTGAATTTCTAGATGAATTACACGCACTACAAAAGAATGATTAATAATTCGCTCATACTGTTAAAATAATCAACAGTTGCATTGACACGCCTAGTGTCCGACGACAAAGTTAAACACATGGTCAATCGTATTGCCGGACAAGACACTAATCAAGTATTGGAAGAGGCATTGACACAAATAAAAGAGCGTCAATCGTTGGAGGCAAAACAGACGGCATTTCGACAAGGCTTGCAAAAGTTGTCATCGAATTTAGCCACCAAATCATCAATGCAAGCAGATCCAGCATTCAATATGCTATTGGGTCTTATCAAGCGTCGTTATTGATCCGTTCGTAACACTACAAACATTCACAATTAACACACAGCACATCATTATCGCACCACAACGATATCTCGTAACTATATCGGCAAACTAAAGTGTATGCAAACAGAAGATCGCGCTCAACAAATCATCGTGTTATACCGAATTTCAATATCCCATTCCATCATTCACTGGAATGAATAGCGAGTAGCTATCAAGGATGAGTCGAGCGTAAACCGTACCGTGGGCCAACACCAGCAGCAATGAATTAATATGACAGCAATAAAAGAAAGAAAGAAAGAAAAATTTTGAATCCTCAGTTCCCAAGTCCGAGATCGAAAGAGAACGAACGTTTTAAACTATACTACGAATTTGATTGATGACACATTGTAGTTTTCTTAGAGGACCAATCAGATCAAACGATTCAGATAATAATGATAATAATAAAGAGTCGATGAAAAATGTCTTAGAACATGTTTATTTCATTAATTGAGACTAATTTTTGTATATGCCAACTTATAGTGCGCAACTCATAATTGGTTGGCAGGGCACAATACCACACGTAGCCTCACTTGTTGAGCCGTATCTCCTGAGAGACTCTGATAGTATTGATCCAAAAATCAACCTGGTGCCTTTGAAATACAAAATCAACGTTCACGGGCTCATGTTTCACAAATGTATTCAAAAGTGAGTGCATTTTTTGAATATATTCTCAACACAGTTTGCTCAATGTTGCATGTCTTGTAGCAGCTTGTAAATTCGAGACCGATTGCCAATGCTTAACATTTGGTTTGATGGT
This sequence comes from Fragariocoptes setiger, assembly GCA_019968535.1. Taxonomy (NCBI): domain Eukaryota; kingdom Metazoa; phylum Arthropoda; class Arachnida; order Trombidiformes; family Phytoptidae; genus Fragariocoptes; species Fragariocoptes setiger. Next base: position 30,973 of record JAIFTH010000029.1, on the reverse strand, counting down.
AAGCTCGCAATGAAGCTACCCGAAGCCTACAATGTGTTAGCTTTCATTATGGTGCGTAGTAACCTTGCAGTGCTGCTAGTTTCAATAACAATAGTTGCTGGCTAGTTGCCATCATTGATTCATTATATCACTTGTTGCGAGTGAACCAATAGCAGCTGTAAGCGAGAGTATCGCGTTACCTGTCTTGATGTGACGCTCGATCGACGCGGTGAGCGAGAACCTTTAAGAGTTGCTTCAATCCTCTTCGGCCACTTATTGTATCGGCAAGCATCGATCGGTAAAGACGTACGAGACACTTGCAGCATTCCATCGGTAAGTAGGGCGTATTATCTGAGGGCAACTAGATGACAACAACGACATGTGTTGACGACTACAGCGACAAGTGACTGCTCCGACTAACGAATTCTACATCGTCTATCAAATTGTCAAATTTGAACATAATTGTTCGCAAATTGAACAGAGTCCACGAAGACACATCAATAATTGTCCATCTGAAATCCATCATCGACAACGAACACAACACATCAGCACAATAATCCTAGACAATGGCATCCAACAAAGCGATTGCGTTAATGTTGCTCGTGGCGGCCGTACAAACGGCGTCGGCCAACTTAGGTTTCGGCGGATACGGCCCTTACCCAGGCGCCTACGGTGAGCATCTAGCTAGCTTGCTAACTACTGCATTGAATTCTAATCATTAGCATTAGTCGATTGATGTGTGACGGTGTTTGTGATTAACTGAACACAATACTAACAAGAGCTGTGTTATTCTCCCCCGTTGATTGGTGGACGATGCGACTCTGGATGTCATGACTCTCGGTTGGTTGGTGACTCGAATTGACTTTGCTATCTTTCTGTCCACCTGCTGATCGTTCTCGTGGAACGATCGAAAAACACACACACTCACTAATTGACAACTGTAACAATGATATCACATCAACAAACAAATGGTCACACACAAATACACACGGTCACGGACAGGTTACGGAGCCGGATTCGGAGCATACGGCCCGGCAGCAGCGGCAGTGCCCGCTGCCGCGGCCCACGTAGAATCGGCGCGCGCCAATAATCACGCGGTGGCCGCCGAATCCAAGGCCACAGAGGCGGCCGTCGATCGTGCATTGGGCATGCCTGTGGCGGCGGCCATCAACGAGAGACAAGCGCTCGGTCACACGGCCGCATCGACCAATGCGGCAGTGAACGCCAACGCCGACGCTGCTATTGCAGGCGGCGCCGGCGGCTCAGGATTGGCCGCCACTGGCGCCTCGTTGTCCGCATCGCGCGCCATCGGCTCGACAGCGGCTGTGTCGCCCGCGGGCGCTCCCGTGGCGGCCGCCATGGGCGCCGCGTCGGCTGGCGCACCATTGGGCGCGGCCAGCATGATTGGTGCCGCAGCGGCCAACGGAGCTGCAGCGATCGGCGGTGCGCCAGGCGCTGCGTACGGTGCGTACGGTCCGGCCGGTTTGTATGGCCCGTTGGCAGGCGGGCTAGGAGTAGCTCCGCATTATGCTTACGGTGGCCCCGGTGCCTCGCCATACGCACTCGGCTTATACCCGGGAGCGGCATCCACACTAGCAGCAGCTGCGCCAGCTGCGGCAGCAGCAGCGGGAGCAGCGCCGGCAGCTGTGATGGCGCTCGGTGCCGCCGCCGGCCAAGCGACCGCTGCGCACAGAATCGCGACTAATGCCGCGTTCGGCGCAGGCGGCCCATATTACGGGGTGGGTTCGCCGCACCAGCATGTGGCCGCGGCATTGACAGCACCGGCGGCAACCGGCGCCGGCGCAGCAGCAGCAGCAGGACAGGCAGCAGCAGCACAGCAGGCAGCATTAGCAGGACAGGCACTAGCAGGAACAGGAGTAGTAGCAGGATCGCTAGAAGCTGGCTCAGCATTAGGCACAGTAGCTTCGTTAGGTTCGCTAGGTTCACCTATCACATTAGCTCACCCACAGCTCGCATGGTCGTTGAGACAAACAGGCTATAATCCACTTACAATAGGCAATAGACATTTGCAGTCGATGGCACCTAGCCAAGCCATAGTGCAAGGTAACGCGCTCGATCGCATCGACTTGATCGGGCCAGTGCGCGAGCTCGCTCAGGGTTCGCTTGAGTCGGGCGCCGGCCTAGCACCGGGCGCTGCGCGACGCGCACTCGATGCGCAGACCGCCGCGCCGCTCGAGGCGTTCGGCGCGCACGCGGGCGCACGCACATTGTTGGGCGTGGCTGGCGGTGTGGCCGGCGTTGACTCGGTGCCTGTGCTCGAAGCCACACTGATGACGGGCGGTACGCCAGCGCTGGCGCATCTGGCCACGCTCAACAACGTGAACGATGCGCGCGTGGCCGGCGCACAGTCCGCCGAGCAGGCCGTCAGGCAGGCGGCGCACGCGCAACGCGCCGGCCTCGCTTATCGTGACGCTCGCTTGGCGGGCGCTCGCGACTCTGTCAACGTCGAAGGCGCCATCACTAACGCAGGTGCCATCTCGGACTCGGCATGGGCCACCCATGACACTGCGCAACGCGCTGAGTCGGCGCTCACCGGCGCCGATGTGGCCACCGACACGCTGGGCACCACGCTCGACGCCGACGGCGCCTTCTTGCCGCCCGTCACCGCGTCGTTGGTGCGTGCAGCCCCGTACGGGCCGCGTCTCACTGTGCGCGACATCATGCCGCGTCCGTACGCTGTCAGTCACTATTGGCCGACGTATGCACAAGCGATTCGTTACGCACAAATGGCAATGGGCGGCGCTGCGGGCGCCGGCGTCAACGCCATCTACGCCAATCATGCGAGCCACTCGGTGCCGGCACTCGGACCCGAGTTGCCCATTAGCGGTGCGCTCAATCTTGGCACGTTGCATCTGCCGCCGCGTGCACTCATGCCGCTTGGCGCCACGCTGGCGCTCGAACCGCGCGACGCCTATTTCAAAGACTATGTTGACGCAGGTGTACGCGATCAAACTCACGCCATCAATCAGTATGGCGATCAGCGCGCTCTGTAATCGAGCATCAACGCTCATTAACAACCATCATCATCGCTCACGAAAAACCTAACAAGCAAACAAAAACATCAACAACTGCTACTACTAATACTATTCTTTCAATTGCAACTACTGACGCACAATGACATGCATCCACAGTGAAGACGTAATAGTGACAAGCAAGCAAGATTCAACAATAATTGAAATTAATCACAACACTCACAGGTTTCTCCGAGCTTGCTTGCTTGCTGAACATTGCTCACACATTGACTGCTCAACATTTGGTGATGTTATCGTTGTGGTTGTAGTCGTAGTTGTGATTGATTGTGATTGTAGCCGCAGCCGTAGGTGTAGCTGTAGCAGTGATGGTCGTCGTTCAAGTTATTCATAATATCATATTGATGTGTCTATTGCGGTACTGTATTCCAACACATTGTACTGCACATTTTGATCCACGTCTGATATACTAAATAGACATTAGACGATGAACAAAAGACATATAGATCCATGATAACTGTAGACGATAAATGCAGATTTAGAATCATTACGTAGTTGGACAGTTCCTTAGTTCAGATAGCTAGCTGGCCAGTGGTGCTGCCAGTGATGTCACCTGTTGTGCCGGCCCGCACGCACGCTTCTGCTCGTCCTAACAAAGTGCACTACTTCGTTAACTATATATCAAATAAGTGCCATGACTAATACCAATCCCTTATTCCAACATTTTTCCTCTTTCCCCTCATTTCTGCCGCCCTCTCTCGCACCCGATCTCAATCTTCAACAAAATCTCTCTGATCGAAATTTTAAAATCAATACTTTGTCCGTCGTGCAGTGAACTATCCGTACCGATCAATGGGCTTGCGCGAGTTCATGCTCAACGACCCAGCGTTGCGTCTGCAACGCGAAGTCAGTCGAACAAGAGTCTATTGGTAAGGAGTGCTGCTGTTGGAAAAAGTGCGCCTAAGTGATCGAGCCGACCCAATCGATCCCTAAAAACATTCATATTCCACGTCTGGCCCATTTATCTACAAACAACAACATCATCGAGTGGTGCTACAAAATTATTGGTGTTATCAATACTATACTATATTATAACAATTACCATTATTATTATAGATTGGTTATTAATACCATTATTTGTGACAGTGATAATTGACGCACAGTGATCAAACAACAACAATCTCAATTAAACGAAATTACAATGTTGTCAATTTCATCAAACACACAAACATGCACACACTTACACAGACACACGTAGCAATTTCTCTTACCTGATACTGTGTCCACGTTTTTCACCTGTTACTTACACCTCACAATAGCACCCCACCCTCCCTCCCCTTCTCGTGAACACATACACACACACACACACACACACACACACACACACACACAACAAGCAGCAATAACTACTACTACTACTACTTCTACAACAACTCGAAACCTCTCGACGATCATCCGGTGCCCTCGCAGATTAACAATAGTTGTACCATAACGAGCAAGCACACAAACACAGCCTAATACAACATCTGATTCAGATTATTGCTAAATTTTCATCCCACCTGGAGTCTTAACCGAACCTCAGATTGACAAACGATTCATCTTTACCTCAATTTCATCTCTTCTTGTCTTCAAATGACGCTTGTCGTAAATCAACGCCAAATAATCACTAGTAATAATCAAGATTCAACAACATTATAATTTGCAAAACGAGACACACGATAATCACACCGTGTGTTGTGATTCCCGACCATTCCAACTGACTGTAATCAAATCATGTACACTTTGCCATCCGACACAAACCATTCATCTAAGCATTCCATTCCAATCATCCCATCGATTATTATGTCTTCTGTATCCCGAACAATCACACTAGCAATCAATAAAAGTCAAGAAAACATAACAAAGCCGTTTTGTCTAATTGTTTCAACCTATTCACCAGGCAATGCAGACTACAATAAGTAACTCGAAAGTATTCGCCCCATCGCTTGTGAGTGAAAGCTCATTAACAAAACAAATGTTATCATGATGTTTTCTGTTTATTGGCCGTTTATCGATTCACTTAATCAATTAATCGATTGATCAAATTATGAATGATTAGTTAATTGATGTATGATTGAGTCAGTAGTCTGTGACGACGATCTGCTATCCTACCTGAACTTATGTATCGAACCATAAGCTATGAGACGCTTCTCGGTGCTACGACTTCTCAATGGTTATATTATTGGGTGCGTGTGTGTGTTAAATTACCAAGTGTGGAGGTTAGAGTTAATATTTGATTATTCGTTATTTATTTTGATAGAAGCCATTAGCACTTGCATTACATTGGAATTTTGCGCACGATCATGCGATGCTGTTTGAATGTAATTACTCATCAAACTTCCACTGGATATGATCGATAGCAAGCTAGCTCATTGTTCAACCAGTCTGGGACGGTGGCACATTGGTTGAACGAGGCGCCAAAGGACCTGAGGACGTCTGAATCGATGATGGCTTAAGCTGCGGAGCATTCGGTCCACTTGATGCTTGCAAACGGCTGGTTTGATCGCTAGGCAAATTATTGACTGCTGCCGGATACCCGTTCGATACAGGTGGCTGCGGTTTTGATTGAGGCCCTTGATTTTGGCTCTGGTTTACGGCATAGCCTTGAGTCGGCTGCTGTCTAGCAGGTGGCACCAATGAATTAGTACCCAAAGTGACTGGGGCCTGAGACGGCTGCGCGGTTGTCGGTGACTGTGCTGTTGGTCCACGAGGCGGCAGCGATTGTTTGGGCTGCTGATTGGGTGCTGATGATGGTTGCGCTGCTTGTGGTTTGGCCGGCGCAGGATAAGCTGGTGGCGGTCTCACTGCGGCGGCAGGGACCGGACTTTGGGCACGAGGTTGTGCTTGTGACGCTGATGGTGATTGAATGAAAGCCTGAGCTTGTGCTACACCGGTCCCTCTAACACTGGCCTGTGCTTGAGCCTGGGCTGGCGGCGGGAATCGAGCTGGCTGGGCTGCTGGTGCAGGAACTGGAGCAGGTGTCGGTTGGTAATCGACGGTGGGCCTTGACTGAAGCTGATTGGGTGCTCGTCTTTGATTGTAATTGGACGATGCCCTGGGTGCTGGACTAGGTACCGGATGAGAAAAGGGCGCCTGAGGGCGTGGTGGTCTTGATGCATGACGTGGCCAATGTTTCGTTTGGTCGTACGATAATTGCGGGTAGCTGGGAGTCGGAGGCTGTGGCTGCGGCTCATATTGAGTCTCCTCATACTCATATTGAGGCTCTGCGTACTCTTGGTACTGTTGTGGTTCAGGTGGTGCTGATGGTTGATAATCAATTTCGGGCGACGTATTCGCGTACGAGCACATTTGCGGGTCACGCCGACACATCACCAATCGACGGAAGAAGTTTTCCTCAGGACTCAGCTCGTCCTCTTCGAGATTCTTGAGATCATCGACAAAGTCGGTACTGAACTCATCGCCTATTGGCAATTGCTCAATCGAGGCGTCCAATTGGGAACGAATGGCTTGCACCTGTAGCGCACGCAACTCCTCATTAGATGGTTCGGGGTATTGTTGTTGTTCTTTCTGCACGCCGGAACGCTCACCGTAAGCATAAGAGTCGGCGCCAGATTCATCATCGTATTGTTGATGCTGCTCGTTGTCATTACCTAAAAGTTGTTGCGATTGATCGTCAACTAAATCTTCAAGCAAAACGCGTTTGACTTTTTTGCTCGACAATTTTCGAGGATTCAGGGCGTGCAATACGCGTCCCAATTGTTCTTGATATTTGCGTCGTTGCTCGTCAGAATTCACCTGTTGCTGCTGTGGCGGCGGCGCTTGCCATTCACTATTGGTCGCCTTTTTGTACAGCTCAATGAGACGCTGCTTGAGTGCCTCTTGCTCGGGTGTCACGTGTTTGTCTTTTTGCGAATGTTGGTTAATGTTGCTCTCATTGTTGCTGTAAGCCTCATTGCCGTACTCAGAATTGTCGTGATCATAGTAAAAATGCTCATCGTCGCGAAAATCTTTGTCGTTGCTGGTGCTACTGACAGAATCGTCCACCGACTCACCGTCATCATAATTGTAGTGATCATTCGTCAAGCTCGGCTCATTATAGCTTTGACCATAATCAGATGGTGACATATACCGGGAAATCGGAGCCGGCCCAGTCGGCATTGGGCCTGGCGGCGGCAAATATTTTGACACCAACGGACGCAGGTATGCTCCCGTTCCTTGGTTGTTGTGCGTAATCTGAACATTGTTAGTGATTTTGTTTTCGCGATTCACCTCACTCGTGCTCACTTTCGAGTTGAAATTATATGAACCTCGTTGAAAATTTTGCGACTCGTGTTTCGGTCGCGTGTTCGGCGTCGATTCGGGTGCGGCCGCACCCGAATCGACGATTGCGGCCACAATGACCACCGTCACAGCAACCACTGCACTGAATCTCATTTCTTTCTTTCAAATTTCTAACTACACAACAGCAATGATAGCGTTGTCAAATCGATCAATTACAATTGAACTGTTGTTGTGTTTGTCGAGTTATAATCAATTCACTTAAAATTAATAATCTTGATGCTTATAGTGATTACAACAATGATCAATATTTCAGCTCTACACACATATGGCAGCCAAACAGAAAAGCACCGCACCGAGGTAGAAAGAGCGAGAACATGGAAAAATTATGTGTGGCTACTAAATCTATATTTAGTATCAGTTCGTGTTAAAAAGCTAACATAACTTATGTTACACGCTCTTTGTCTAGACAGGTTCGTTTCATTAGAATGTGTTTGAAGTTATACCCTCTTTCTAGTGCTTTCGTTAAACTCTCATAGAGCTTATTCGATGGGTAAAAACATCCATGCTTTCCTTTTTTTATTTATTAGTCGAATAAGCCTTTACTAGATAGCAGTTGAGATCTTGTTAAATGGTTCCGATTCGAAAGCTCATGAGTCATGACGAACGCAACTAACGTTCCAATTTGATGCATCCTGGTAGAGCTAACTGCTAATAGTATGAGTCTGGCTCATGTAAGCTTGGTTAAGCTTAGGCTCCGATCATGATATGATGTAAGGTGTGGTTGTAATGGTTGTGCAACCACAATAATACTAAATCGCTGATGGACATATTGAGAATACTCAAATCTTGAATGTCTCAGAATTTGAACCTGATAATTGATGCTTCGCAAATTTACAATTCAAAGGTTGATACGACTGTCTCATTGTGGTAGCGCCCACAAAGTAGCAGTTTTATCGGCACTTGTAGTGACGAATGTGAAATCGGTTGGATGCCACTTAGCTTGAACTATTTTGTCGCTGTGCTCAGCCACACAAACACTGGGTAACGGCAACGTAAGATCGCCTTGTAGGTCTGTTAGGACGACGCGTGCATCATAACCAGCCGTGAGCAAATAATACGACTTTGGTGAGAAACTGATCGTTCTTATTTCGTCATAATGTGACTTGAATGTCTGAATTACACGTGCCGCTCGAATATCGTAAAGCATGCACGTTGAATCGGTGTGTCCACTGACCAATAATTTGCCAGTCGGATCGACACGCACCACGTTAACGGGCGCACCAGGTCCTTTGGAAGCAGGTGATGCTGACGAGGGGGCCGAGACAATCGACGTGCAACCGCGAGTTCGCAAATCCCAAAAACGAATGGTTCGATCAGCGCTGCCACTGACAAAATTTGCTCCACCCCAAGTGTGTAATGACAGGACGGTCGAAGTATGTCCAGTCAATGATTGGAACGGTGTGATAGTGTCACAGTCGGTGACGTAAATTTTGTTGTTACCACCGCCAGCAGATATGAGCAGTGAAGAGCCGTTGCTGATGTCGTCGATGAAGCATAAGTCTCTCACGGTACCATCGTGCATGGTTAGCTTGTATTCTTCGCCTTCGGGACAATGAGTCGTAGCATTGTAACGTACCACATGGATTGTTTGGTCGTTAGAACCGGTGGCCAATAGGTCGCCATTAGCATTGAATCCAACACAATAGATTGAGCCACGGTGTACTTGTAAGAATTTGAATAAGACTCGTGGCTGGGTGGCCACATGTTGTGGACTCAAATGACGCAATTCATGATCAGCAGGATAAGAGCAAATGCGCAGGGTTCGCGAATTGCTACCAACAGCATACACCTCTCCATTGGGGTGAAAATCTATAGAGCGCACCACTTGATTGTCATCGAGCCGGTGCACGGCCACAAACTCCGGCCTGATGTCGGCATTCAACATGTCCGTGTCCATAGGCGATAATTGAGGTCCGCGTGCCGGTCCCTGGTGCTGTTGTTTAGCCGTAACAGTTGATGTTGGTTTGTTGTGAGTGACCGCAGCAAGAGAGGAATTTTTCAGTTTGGGAATTTTACAAATGTTGGGATTAATATTTTGCTCATTGTGGGTGAATTTGATACATTCAAGACTCTCGTCTTCGTATACTCTATTAGGAGTGGACGGAGTAAAGAGGCGCTGGCGCAACAATTGTGCCGCTTTGCTCGCTGGCACTGGCGACACAAAGCCTATCATGGACGTTTGTGCCGATTTATCCATGTGTTTCGAGTCCATGGTTATTAGTACACTTATTGTATTCCAAATATGGTTACTTAATTCTTTTTTTTCAGATCGATATCATTCAAGACTTGATCAAAAAGAAAAATGAAACGACTGAAGATAATGAAATGAATGAGTTAACGAAAAACGTAAACAATCCAAACGGTCAATCACGCAGGAGCCAGAGAGAACTTTGACGCACGGACTCACATATGCAAGTGTGCGAACGTAACACACGTTCTACGTGCGCTAGTGGCTCCGTCTGGCGATCGGTCGTGAAAAATGACACTGACAGAGGCGCGGACAAGAATGCTGTGTTTTTGTCGTTGAATGACTTGAGCAATCGTTACGGAACCACCTCGTTTGATGAAACGAAGTCTAATTCTCGCTAAAATTGGTGATTGATTTCATGTATAGATATGTACTTGTCTGAAAACAAAGAAAAAAATAATAAAAGTCCATGAATACAACTTACAAGGTGCACAAATGGACGCGTGTACGCCCACTGCGGATGCAAATGAACCGGTTGAGGTCGTGAGGCTGGTGACGAGCCAAAGACGCGCGTGCGTAATTGTTCGGCACTCTGATCAGTGGGCGACGGTGTTGTTGGATGCAGCGAACGCAAAGGAGCACCGCTTGATGGCGACTGTAATAATGAATGACGAGATGATGTGCCACTGACAGGTGAATGCAACAAATACGGTTGACGCACTGGCTCGTCGGCTAGATTTTGGTACGACAAGTAAGTGCCATGAATCGGGCACTCGGGATCATACAATATCGTTCGTGCTGTTGGAATAGACGCGAGAGACGGCGAACGTCGATATGTATACGAACCCGATGAGGGTACACGAGAGGCCGACGGTCGACGCGTCAGAGTGGCACCACCGGCAAGCGAGCGAGTTAAACTGCGCGATCTCTGCCCGGTTACAGGTGAGGTGCCTGTTGAATTTGCAACAGGTGTGGTGACACGCGACGAACCCGATGAGCCGAGAGTACGATTCACCGGCGAAGGTGTGGCGCTCGACAATCCGGCACTGCTCGATCGCACAGGATATCGCGTTATTGTTGCCGTACGAGGTCGATGTTGCGTGACGGTTGCTTGAATGTTGTTGCCGTTGTTATTGCTCTTGCTTTGTTTCCGAATATTGTCGGAATATTGTCGTTGGGCCATCGACGATGTCGACCACAATGAAGTCTTTGCTTGACTGGCCGGATCGGGAACTGGTTGAACTCGCGAAACACGCAAACTAGAATAAGGTCGATTGGGAAACAAGTTGCTGATGTTACTGTAGCCGGTAGGGCCGGTTGGATCACGTCTTCTTACGTTACTTAGATTCGAATACGAACTGACAAGATTGGTATCTGAATAAATGTTTGAATCGGCAAAGTTTGAGCTTGAGTGGCGCTTAAAAGTGTCACTGTTGTTATTTTGATTGTTGTAAATAGACGCTTGGTAAAGTTTTTTAGTTGGCGTTGCTGAACTGTTAAGCTCGTCCGATGATGAGCTGATCAAAGAATATTTATTACGAGCAGGCGCCGGATTTGAGGGCCACAAGTTGCGTCTCACAAGGGGCCGCTCGATAAATGTGCGCTCGTTGTGGGGCGCCACGTATGTGCCACGTACTATTGTGGGCGTCGAACCGAACGTTGGTGGACGCTGCGATTCTCTCAAAGCTAATTTATTTTTGTCAGTCTCTTGATTCTCTTTGTTTCTATCTATTCGTTTTGGCTCGTCCAATTCGTCACTATCGAACACAGCCGCCAGCTCGTCATCCGATTCGCCTCGAGCCAACGGGGGACGTTGCGTTTGAGTGCTATTCTTACTGCCGTCTTGCTGCTTGTTGTTCTTACTTTGTGTATCGTTCGTGTTATTATTGTCCAATGGTTGTTGCTGCTGCTGTGATAATTCATCATTGCCAGTCGATTGTTTGGTTGTGGTCAATAAGTTTAACAATTTACTACGTCGTGTCGGCTTAATTGGCGTCTTGTTACCACGCGACAAATGATCGACAGGTGTGTCCATCGCGCCATGGTCAGCGAGTGACGCATTTGTGTTGACTAATTCCGATTTTGCAGCATCACTTTTGATAATTTGATTGCGTTGACTTGAAGAAACTTTGAACGTTCTCTCTGGATACAAATCGAGTTCATTTGAATCGGTGCTCTTTTGTTGATGTCTAATCGAAGACTGAGCATCATGGTCCATGTAGTGCGCTTTGTTGCTTTGGCTGTTGCCTTTGTTGTTGTGAGTGCTACTGCTATGGGTGCTAGCTGTGTTGCTGGCACCTGTTGTTGCGATGTTATCGCTGTTATTATTATGTATGTTGTGTGCCATTTCTGTGTTTGACTTTGAAGAAACTCAGTTTCTTCTTGTCAGTCTGTGAAAATTTGTTTCTTTCAACGCCTATTGTTTTTATTGTATTGATTAATACTATGCAATATGAACAACACGACTGCGCGTAGGTGAATGTGAACAGATAGAAATCTATCAAATTACAGTCTGACGACACGGCAATGATTGGCCCGAGTGAACCAGGTGAACCTTGCACGCGCTCACTTTCACTTTTTTCCACTTTCACTGTGGTTGTTACCAACACAATAAAACTCAGATTGCATTCAACAACGATAACAGTGACATAAGAAGCGAGCAAAGATCTTGGAACGTGATCATCGACACTAACTATGTATGGAAGGTGGCAATGGTATGCTAGCAACAAGTCGGAGCTAAGGATTGTGGTTGACTCTTAGATGCTAGCTTGGTATCAGGATCTCTTGAGCAAACCGGGATAATCTTTTGCAATTTGATGAGCTGGTCACGATCCAATCAATCGATATCATTGATCGAAACTGCTTGGCTTGGTTTCAAACAAACCAATCTGACCAATTTGTGTAAAATCAGTCACTTTCTTTGTAGCTTTGTGTGTCTAGTCGAACTGATATTGACAATTGGTTTACTTTGTTTCTAGCGCACAAGATCAACTTTAGATTTACTCGTTAGTCGACTATGTTTGCTATAAACAAATAAGATAGTGACACCGAGAAGAGACAGGTGCACATAACGATGACTCAGCACAATATTTTCCCATATGGTTGTATACTTAAATACATTGTTGGATTGTCTTGAAATTCGGTTCGTGGTTTCTTCAGAAGAATATTTTGTTTTTTCGCTGTCGAAGAATATTTCTGGTTTTTTCTGTTGTTGTTGTCGTCGTTGAGTGTATTATCTTTGATTGATGAATTGCCACAAGACGTGACACGCGATCTGACGTGACGAAATCGAATCTTCATGTGTGAGTGTGAATCGAACCGTGCAATCGAACACGTGTGATAATGAAAACTAAATATCTAGTGAAATTGTGTGTAATATTTCACTTGAATTGCTATGAATTCGAATTGTTCTCTGGTGAATGTAAACATCTATATCTCTTCGAGTTGTTTGTTACAACAAGCGCACCTGTATGATCGTGATCTTCGCGTTCGGCCCACACCGTCGATCAGCCGACCGTTCAGTTGGTCTCACGACGCGCTGGAATCAAGCGCGACACCATAAACAATCTCCGGCTTGTTGAGCGTTAGGAGTCTTTTTTTAAGAAAATTTCTTGTGGAACTTTTCACTTGCAGAAGGAATTCTAATTTTTACTAAATACTTTGAAAGAAACTTTAGACGTAAGAACAACAGCGGGGCGTGACACATCTAACACTCATATGTTCGATGTATTCGTTGTTTTTTTTAATTTTAGTTTCGCTTTAGCTTTTTTTCGGATGATACTAAATGCAACGAGCGACAGGTGATTTTGACTATGCACTCGCTCTATGTGATGAATCGATTTCACCTTGATAATTTTATATTCACAATTACCAGCGAGTTGCTCGAGAGACCGCGAACAGCTCAGTCATAAGCAAGCTCTGTAGTTTTATTTGTTTGCGTTATATGGATATTTGTAGCACAAAATTCTTTTCGCCATTTTAATTGTCAGATCGTTTTATTCTCTTCCCCTGTCTCTCTTCATGTTTACTATAGATGACAGAGTACGTCTGACTGATGATTGTTGCTGATGTCATTTGTTATGGTGTCGTTTGTTTACATTTGTGCTCGTCGACATTTGATGCTTACACATGGTGTGCATGGCAAGCAACTACGGTTGGCAAGCTACAACAAGCTGATGATGATGACTTGTGATTCAAGTCCAACTTGAGGCCGTCGAATGTTCAGCTTTCAACTGGTACATAATATTTGACACAAAAGCTGTCACGTCAGCAACGAACGATTCTCTCCAAACCGTCGAAAATTTGTTCCACTGTATACACAATAGCGACAATCAATTCAAGCAAGAATTCATTTTGTATGATTGTTCGTTCATTACATATGGATGTGCGTTTGATGGTGGAACCAAGCTATTTATGAGAGAATATGCTAACACTAATGTTGATACTGCTAGCACCACAATGCACACTGCATCTGTGTGCTGATAAAGATTGTTGATACAATAATAATGATCTCATAGCAATACCAATGAGTGAAAGCCTATGGCTGCAAATGTTTCATCAGCATCAGCATCAACGTTTACTTTCACATTTACATCATTATCATCGCCATCACTAGCACACAAACTATACTTGCAAAGAAACAAAGATAAATCAATCGAGCGATCAAACGATCCAGTAATCAAAGAGTTGTGAGTTTGTTGGCCATTCATGACCAATCGGATTGCTAAGTGAAAATTAAAGTGAAAGCATAGTTGTTTTTAGTATAGAACAATTACAATTTGAACGATCAAATTAACGAATGAGAGTCAGGTGAGATACTTTTAGCCCGTTTGGCTCGTGCATGGCCACACGCTCGACATCGGCTTTCGGCCGGATTCGAGCGAACGGCTGCAAGTTGTTTGATCACGATTCTTGCTTGCTTGCTATTGCTGATAGCCTGATGTATTTGTTGCCAGTATGCATTGGTCGCCAATGGCCTTGTGAGCATTAGATTGCAAATGACTCACACACACAAAAATCCAACACACACAAGCATTCGATTGAAGTCACGTTTTCACCTGTCGTTTCGCGTTATTTGCCCACCTAATTGTCGAACCCTACCACCTCCAGGCTGCAACATCACAAGCATCCATAACATAATGATAATAACTAAACAAAGACAATATAATGGCGTTCTCTTCGTATCAAAATATACAACGAAATAAAAGTCCTTGATTGCACTATCAGAGGGACACAATTGTTCTATAGTGGTTTCCAGTACATCTGCTGTTTGTTGTGCTCAGCTTATAGTAGAAAAAAATTGAGCAATAGTGCTTAATCATGGCTTATATCTTTTAAATTTGGCGCTAAATGATTTGACTGAGAGTGTTTGTTCGCAGCGAGTGTCTTTGCAATGTATTGAACAAACTTACGTGACAACTGTTAACCAGAGACGGTCGCTGGGGCCGAGCTTCAACAGGCTGACGCACTGCTCTCTTGATGTTGGTATTGGTGTTGATGCTGTTGTTGCTGGTGTTGGTGTTGGTGTTGGTGTTAGTGGCCATCACAACAGGTGCTCGCGTTCGGTGTGCCGAGGAGTAAGTGTCTGCTTTGATGTTGGGTGATTGTCGATTGGGCGAAAAATCTGTTGCCAACCGGAACTTTGCAATGCGTTGTGGCAAATATCCACTTCTGCTCGGCCCCCTCGACGGATGTGTTGGCGTTGAGGACGAGACGAAGCTCATTTTGGCGCCGCTATCGGCGTCATCATCATCATCGACGTTGTTGATAACTTGGTCGTCGTCGTCGTTTCGCTCGTAGAGCTTTATCTGAGCTGCTTTCGATTGTGCTGCGTCGAAATCATTCAAATTATTGAAACTGCCAGTGTGTGCCGAAGCTGAGTCCATCACAAATTCAGGACTCGTTTGGTCCTCCGATCTGTTCGAACAAGTGACAATGCTCGGAGTGAGATGTTCGTGCTGGTTGTAACGAGCTAACTGTTGCATTCGCTGTTCATGGGCCGAACGCCAGCGGTTCATTGCATTGGACGAGGACTGAATTTGAAGCGCCTCTTTCACGGGGCATATTCGAAAATGATGCCATAGATATGGTGGTGCTGCTGCTACCTCAGGTCCGGTGTGATGGGCAGGACGATCTGAACGAAACGTTCGACGAGATGCTGATGAACTTTGAGCCGCTACACTGGTTGCATTGGAGAATCTTCGAACGGACAATCTGCTTGACGTACTATCTACTTGATTGTTATTATTATGATTACTATTCATTGTGAGTGCGTGCGTGTGTCTTCTTTCTTCTGTAACTGTGTCGCTTGTTCAAGTGTGAATGTGACAAACCCAATACGGCATGATTATTTTCTTCTTCTTCTTTTCGCTTTGTTGTTGTTGTTGTTGTTATTGCTGTCGTGAAACACTGCCTATTGTTGTGCTGTTGAGTTGGGTGTGATATGTCGATCATTATCAGATCCAACACCGCAAATTGTTAGACGATGCGACGAAATTGACGCCGCTCTAAACATGTGTGTACATATTCGCGTATATTATATTCGCTGGTGGTCTACAAACGGTTAACATAACATTGCATAACATGTCAGGCCATGCGACAGAAACAAAAAGAGCGCTAAATGTCGCTCTCTGAAGTAACAGCATTGATATAAGAGCAATGATAGAAATTGGTACCGTTGCCGGCATCGTCGTTTAACATCACACACCATGACAATCCAACGACCACAGCCAAAGCCACAAAAAATTTCGACGCATTCAAACAATGCTTATCGGAGCTGACTAGCGATAACTTTCGTTCAGTGTCGAGTGTCGACTCACGAACATTGTTCGTGAGCCTTCATTGTTCGATCGTACCTACCGTTGACACTGCTAACAGCAGCCGCCGCAGAACCGACAGCGACTCATTGCAATACAAAGTTGCAGGTGCATTTTAACCGACTCCTTCAGGTGCGATTGATGCTTGCACAATTTATTGCCATAATTCACCTCACCACACCACACCAAACTACACTTCACTTACACTAACTAACTACTACACGAGTTACCAGTCATAAGTAACGTAGCACATTCTTAGCTTTGCCAGTGCGTTTATTCATTCAAGTGGGCAATTCAATATGGATGTCAACTCAATCAATTATGAACTTTTCATTTCGAGCAGTTGTTGCAATGCTGCGTTGTTCGCTTCAACAGACAATGCGAAATAATCTTGAGTGTGCTCGTCTCACTATTCTTTGCATTGCAATTTTCATCATGTGATCTATTGAGCATTTGTTTGAATTGTTTAAATGTAATGCATTTATGTAAATTGTTGTCGTTCAAACGTTCATGTAGTTACGTAATAGGTTGTGTGCATGTGTGTGCGTGGAACGTGCGGTGCTGTCAAGATATTATATTAACACTCTATTACAGCGGTGTAAAGTGGTAATATGAACAATTTGTTCTGATCAATTCAACGAGAAAACAAATGTCAAGAAGTCTCTCGGAATACATGAATATTTAGCGATAGAAAATCATCAATTCCACCTCCGACTAGTTAATTCAGGATCGTTATTGCACACATTGACTGACTACTAAGCTTTGGCTCAACCTAAAGGTATGAATTTGAAGGAATGAGGCCTTTTGTAGCTGAAGCTCTCTGAGCAGAAACCGCAAATGGATGGAATTCCCAACAGAGCGAGCACTGCAGGCACTAATTCTACGATCTGAGCTGAACTGAGACAATGTATGAGCACCACAAATGTTAAACTTTAAATCAATAATGACCCTAAACAAGTCTCAAAATGATCATTTAGCCAGTCTCGTTTGCCGGCCTGTGTGAGCCGGGTATTCCCTGTCATTTGCAAGATGCTCGCAAAGAATCAACTATCCTCCTAAACTGACTAGACACGTTTTGCTTGTGATGACTCGAACACCGTCGTTGCCACCACAACGACAAGAACTCGTGCATAAGTAACTCGTTTTGCTTCCTTAAATAATATTAAGTACAGTTAGTCAAAGGCTCAACTCGACAGACTCGAATAGATTCATCTGATCCACACAGGATGCAACTCGTTTTAGTGGAAAGTTTTTTGTCGAGACACTTATGATTGTCACACGATCATTTGACTCCAGTCATTTTCATTCATGTATTGGATTCTGGTATCAGCCTGCACGCTACTACTTGCACGTTACGTTACATTACGTAAAGTTACGTATGAGCTCCTCAACAACTGATGTGAGATAATTAGCACGAATGTTATGTCTTGTTGTGCTAACAAGCCATATCAGTTCCAGTCAATCCGTTTGCATCGACAAATTGAGAGCATCAAAAATTTGGCGACTAAATTTCATAAAATTTGGCCGTATAGAGCTGTGTTTAAAGAGTTAACAAAAAAATAAACGTTCACCTTTTCCTGTGTAGCTCGACATTTCCATATTTACATAATTTTATTTTTGTCATCGCATTCGCAGCCGAAGGGCAAATGCGCGTGGCATCCGCTAGTTGAAATGTTGAACACTCAGTGAAATCAACCAGACAGTGATTCCAATGAATCACTGTTGATGGATTCACCTTGTGGATTACACCTGCAGCTTGTTAGCCGATCATTAGAGCTGTCGGAAAGTGTTATGCAAGTTGCACGACAAGATGAGATGAGATGAGAGATATCGCGTGTTAACCCAGAAGTTGATTTGTGTTTAGATGCATCTTTTTATTATTCTTTTTCATGCACGTAACTAATGTTTGCGCAAACGTGTGTGATTGTAAGTATGATCTTGACTTGTTGTGATTATGTCTCTTCTGACTTTGACTCTAACTTAGCTCGACGAATGCTGGCTCGATTGGAATGTGGATTGAGTAACAAGCTCGACTTTCGATTCGTCTTTTCCAAGCTTCGCGAGATAACTCGACTTGGCGCCTGATGTAATGAATATTGATATTCAGTACAAGAGCGAGAGCAAGGGCAAGAGTGTTTGGCAATGGAAAAGAAGTCAACACACACACACACACACACACACATACACTTACACACAATGTTTGTCGATCCAGTGCATCATCCAGTCCAACTCAACGTTACACTCGGCATTCATTCATTCAGATCATCGACATTCATTCATTCACTCATTCACTGGGAGATAGTGGCAATGGTGGATGAGATAGTAGCATCATTTGTTGATCAGGATGAGCCATCGTTGTCGTTCGGTTAGTTGTTCAGTGTCGTTGCTGGTCGTTGTATTTACTGTTGTTGTTCTTGTTCTTGTCGCTGTCGATGGGTGGCAAATGAGAGAGCCGGCGAGCCGATGGTAGTTAGGGCTGCTTGTTGTTGTTGTTTGTTTTCACGGACTAAGTGACTAACTGGCTAACTAGCTTACTGTTTACAGTCTATCTCTTTGCTTGATTGGATGACTGGCTGACAGACTAACTGACTGTTAAGCTATCCATTAAATAATCCTGATGGTGACGATGAATATTGTTGACTGTGCATTCTTGAACGTCGACCGCGTCAACAAGTCAAGGCAAATTGAATCGAGTTGAACTAAGCTAAGCTTATTCAAGTGGATGTAGATGATGTCGACACGAATGGGGGGGGGGGGCGAATGAATGAAATGGAATAAAGTGTAAGCATCAATAATGAGGGAAAGCGAAATGATTGATTTCAGGAAGGAAGAAAGGAAAGACGGATGATATAATAATAATAAAAACGGAAGGAAGCTAGCAGGTGATTAAGTGAGTGTGAGCTAATAACAACAAGCAAATGTATTACATCGTTCCGCGACAATATACTGTTGTCGTTGTCGTTGCTGTTGCTGTTGCTGTTGCTGTTGTTATTATTATGATGACAATCTCGATTTTCGTTGTATTGAACATAAAGATGACAGTGGCAGTCACATTCATAGATGCATCGTTTCGTTTGAGTCCGTCACCGAATCATGTCGATTAAGTTTGTTTATAACAAACTTGACAAACAAAGAGTTAAAATTGTTTCTGTCAGCTGTGGCTAATGTTTGGCATCTTTTTATGTTGCCAAATCTCACTTACTCACTTTTTCAATCATCTAGACAAACTGAAAGTTAACTAAGGCAACTTTATTTACTTTTTATTGGCCAGTTAACAGCCTCAGCCACAGCCTCATTTTCAGTAAATGCACAATCTCTCAAAAGATATATAATTTTTTGACAACACTCGAGTAATGTTTTATCCATGCTGATGGACAACAGCAGCAGCAGCAGCAAGTGCTATACTTGTACCACTTATAGTAGAGAGGCGCAAGTGCTTTATTCCACGAGCAAATTGAATGATCAACAAACTACAAGTCATTGATGAATGAGTGATCTAAAGACAGATTACAGGTGCAAAACGAACTGTGAGCTTGCTGAATTTCATGCTCGTTCATGTATTTGTCGCTTAAATGTTGCTGTAATGATACGAGTTAGCCGAGCAATCCAATGAGGTCAGTGTCATATGTGTGTGTGTGTGTGTGCCAACTGTAGTAGGCACACAGAATGTCCTTCATGCCTTCATGCAACTTGCCATTGGCTGGTAGTAACTTTGATGCTAATAGTTCTGGTGCTACGGATGCTAAGAATGAAGTTAGAGTTAAAGTTAAAGTTGATCTTGTTGAGTGTGTGCGTAGTGATGCAGATGAGTCCATTTAGCATGCTAAATATGCAGACTGATGTGTCTAGCTTCTCTTCTTTGATTAATCTCTTCATCTCTATAGACTCAAACTGCTTATCGGCTGTCTGTATGGACGTTACCTCAAAACTTTACAACATTTACAGCAGTGCAGTACAGTGTAGTACACAACAGCACATAACAGCAATGTACAAGTTACAAGTGTAGAAAGCCTTTCTACATACCTAATGTCTTAACTTGCTGCACTTGACGACAAGCTTCAATGTATACGTAAACGTGCACAAGCACAAGCAAACACACACCTGTATTTTGGCAACACAAGCAACACAGCATGGCACTGAATGGTGGTGGTGGTGGCGCGAAAAGCTCTCACTAGCGCTCACTAGCAAGCGAGCCCCTATTAAGCGAGCTCACTCACTCGTTGTTGAATATGAAGCTCAACTAAAGACGAGTGAGATAAAAAACGACGATGAGCAACATTACTTCTTCTCCTTCTCTTTCTTCTCTCATTTAGTTAGTTCATTAGTTCGCTCATTCGTTTCTTTCTTTCTATCGTTCGATTGCCGGTAAAAAGAATGGCACACAAGTTGAAAACTAACTCAACATTAATTCATTGACAAATTAATACTCACTCATACGACCGCAACGTTCAATTTGTTTAATCATTCAACAGTACAGTGGTGCACAACAGTAACGTCATCATCGAGCACACAGTTTCATTTGGACGCTCATTCGCTCGCTCGCACGATCTTACTAATAGTGACAGCAAGAGCATAAAGACAGGCAGACATTGGTGGTGTAATGTCAGCGTCGATGCAATTACACTTCGATGCCGCTTAATGCCGCTCGATGTGGCAATGAAATTGAAAGTTCTCGGCTGACCATGAATGTATGTTGTCCGTGTGCTACACTTGTTGCACTTCAATCCGGTTCACGTCCGTTCGTTCGTCCGTTCATTTGGCAAGTGTATGCCTGTGTGTATGTCAGTATGTGTGTGTGTGTGTGTGTGTGTGCGTGTGACAAAACTAGGCCACTAACAGAGTGATTGATATCCTCCTACACGTCATCAGTGTGTGTGAGTTGGTGTTCGGTTCATTCGACAGTGAAACAGTTCAAGAAGCATTCAACAACAATTGTCACAAAGAAAGAACGGTGACGACAAAGTCAAACATCGACAACACTAGTGATAGCAACAGTGGCAATTCAACAGTGTCAGTTAATAGCCAGAACAACAAGAGAACGAATGAAAGTGTGCACTACTTGGAACACTCACAGTTGCAAGATGACAAGTGTAATTCCGCAAAGTTAAATCAAGTTCAACACATCACAAGTGTGCTAATCGATCAATCAAGCACGCGCAATCGTCATTCTTCGCGATAGTTACACTACTTGTGAAACAGATCGCTCGTGTTGACAGTGGGATCTCTCTCTCTCTCTCTCTCTCTCTCTCAAAAGTCTATCCCAATTGGCGAATATTCTGTGCAGAACTTTCAGTTGAAGCAAAATTGACTACACTCGTAAGCACGTAAGCTCATCCACAACATGATACTGCAGCACGTGCGCACGCTTACAACCACACTCAAAGTCAAACTCATACTTACATAAACTGCATGACATTCAAATCAAATCTAGGCAAACAAATTAGAACCGAACCGAAACGAATCAAAGATTGTGCTTAATGATCATCCATTCGGTATCAATATCATGTCTTTCAATCAGTTTTGCTAGAAATAGAATCATTAGAATTGAATTAAAAGCCCGCTCAATAGCAATTACAAATGCAAATATATATTTGTGATAAGAGCCGATAATTATTACCGGCAACAAGAATCAAGAGAAGACAGTAGTCAGAGGCAGAGTTTTCTAAAAGAATTCATCACCAAGGAAATTTATCACGTTTTTTTTCATTATTGTTGTGGACGAGTTGTTGTTGTTCACACACGCACTCACTCAATCACTCACACTTGCCAGCCGCTCAAACAAGCAAGTCCTACACACAGCAAGTCAATAGCATAAGATAAAACCAATGGGCCAATCAATCAGCGTTCTTGTGTCCTACTTGTGCTCGGTTTATACCTTGCCAACAGGTGTGTTAATTGCGCTAGCATTGTATTCATTTTATTATTACAAATTCGTTGCAAAGGTGTGTATTTTTCCATGAAATATTAAGTAGCTCGATATTAATAATAACAACAATAATAACATTGACAATGCTAATAATCATTGATAGCATTCAATACAATAATGATAAACATAATAATAGTAAGATGAGTGAAATGAAATAATATGTAACACGTTCGCTATAATTTCATCTGCCTTTGAAAAATTATTGGAAAAAAATAATGATAACACACGCGCCATGATTATCAACCACGATATGATGATTATTTTGTCCAACGATAGAAACCAAAACTGTTAGTGGCTGAAGGCAAATTTTGTGACTTTATTCGCACAAATCTCAGTGAGACGCTCGAGCGACCTTTTTGTCCGACATTCTATTTGCCGGGCGCAAACTTTCAGACCGTGCTGTTTGGATTCTTGCAAGCACGTGAGACGAAACTCGATGCTAGCTGGTAAGTTTCCACACATTCTCTCTGTCTAGCACATTCTTTCTCTCGTGTAATCTTTCTTTCTTTCTTTCATCAGTCAGTCAGCAACAGCAGCCACAGTGCTAGAATGCAAATTGCCGAGTCATTTATCAAAAAATGTACACTAGTTATTGCTTCAGGTTAACGTGCATGACGCTAATAACACTTTCGCACATTGTAAACAATATTGCGTCACTTGCATGACGTCAAAAACTATCCGAAATGTTTGCTTAATCGATTGCCAATCATTATACAATATCACAAACCATGCACTGTGTGTTATTACCGATCGCTTACCTTCGGTGCAAACCAGTGATCTTAGCTCTAATCAGTCAGTCGCAGATTAGACTGTCGTCGGTCGATGTTTCTTTCGTGTAACAGTGTCATCTTCATACGAATCTAGCACGTCGTCGATGAGGGCTGTGTGGCGACATGTAATCATATGAGAAGAGAATAATCATTCTCGGGCTCCGATCTAACGGATCGTTGTCATATTTGGCTAACAATCTATTGTTGTTGTTGCTGCTGATTATTTACTATCGACAACAACTGTGTAATCTCATTCAGTTGAATAGTCGATAGTAAAACTGGAGAGGCTCAGAAGAAGTCGTGTGTGATTGTTTGTTCGTGTCGTGATTGTGTGTGTGTGTGTGTGTGTTTTTTTTCTCAATATTATATTGCTTGTGATTAACAATTCGTTTGTTTGTTCTGTTTGTTTTTTTATCACCACCGCTTGATTGGTGGCATAAAATGATCGGTATGTTAGCTTTCATCGCGATTACCTGTACGTTTCGGATGATCATTATTTGTCGACGAACGTAACGCTGGACGAATATTTGAGCCAAGCAATGAGACCGAGCAAATACAATATAGCTCGGCACAATCGTGCCGTTACACATCGCTCGCGTCGAATCAAACAATTATTACTGCTAAGCAAAGACGCCGACAATTATTGCGACAATGTTGCACGTGAGAAGACAGCCACCGTTACTACTTGCGATCTACACCTTGCCCAGGACGTCGCTCACCGAAAGCAAACAAAACATAGCTCGTTTGCAAAAATCCGTAGCAGGAAATTGTGGCACCACAAACGTGCCGCTAACAAAAATAGTAGTAGTAATACTAATAGCAGCAACAATAATAATAATAATAATAATAATAGCAGCAATGACAATAAACAACATCGTGATCAGAAACAAACATGCCATACAATTAATCAACAACAACAGCAGCAACAGCAACAGCAACAGCAACATACAGCCGCTTGTTTCCCGGATACAATTGATGACAATATCAAGTGTCATTTGTGTAGCTGCTGTTGTAGGGTTAGCACAGTAGCAAACGGCGATGGTGTGAAATGCCACTCAACGCCGATCACAGGTGGCGCACAGTCGCACCAACAGAATGATGACGATGTCGCTCCAATGTGCGTGACTCCGACACGCAAGTCAAGCTCGCAATCGATTTCGAGCGATCTCGGCGACTCGGTGGCCTCGTCTTCGTCGTCTTCGTCTTCATCTTCATCTTCAGGCTCATCATCAGCATCGGAGTCGCCGTCGAGCAACTCATCGAGTCGCTCGAGTCGAGCTGACAACGGTGATTATGTTGCAATTGATTTGGCATTGCTCACCGACAAATTCAACTCGTCATCATTATCATCATCATCTACAACATCGGCCGATTCACAGTTGTGCTCCAGTTTTGATGGCGAAACTGACTCGAAAGGCCAATCGGGTTGCTCGTCGTTATATGGCGATCACGACATGACACCACCACCACCACTAACAACAATGTGCAAGTGCTTCGACCAACATTGCTCGCCTCATTATGCCAAGATCAATGAGAAATCCACTACTCAACAGGTGAATATCACAATTCAATAATACATAATTTACCCTTATAGGTATCAACACATTTTGATTTAGGTAACTAATTTTGAGCTCAATTGTTTTCACTCAGTTCGGACAAGTGGCCATTGATTGGTACATCAAAAGTCATCACAATTACCACGATAATCGTCTCGTGGCACTGGTCTCAGCAGGCATGACCACCGGCAGTGACAAGTTGTACGTCACCGAAACTGCCAAGGCGCTCGATGAGCTCGGTTATGAGTGAGTATACTTCTTCCATTACTGTGTTCATTGGGCCACATAATTGCTTAGCAGTTTAGTATTTATTGTTGATTGTGTTTGTTGCTCTTGAGTGTGCTTTACGTGTACACGGCGAGACTGAGATGTCTGCCGTGATTCTCGTCGTGCTGCCATGATTAGCTGACACGCGAACGAGCACACGCACAACATGCATGTGCTCATCGAGTGTTGACGAACACTCAATGATAATAGTTTCAAACATCACACAACAATTGATAGACAACGATAATAGCAACTCTCTTGACTTGCTTTTTCAAATATTCAAACTAATCAATCTTACACTTGATATATTATCATTATTATTGTTGTACTTGACTTTGTACACACACGCACACACACAGAGTATGTATATTTATACGCCGCGGCGTTGGTGGTCTCAAGGTAAGTTGTAGTTGTTGTTGCTGTTGCATAAGATTCATTTCACTTTCATCGACACACGAGCACAGTTGTTAGTATGACGAACAACAAGTAATAACAAGTGCATGACGATAAACCTGTTGTGCAATCATCACTCTCATACATGCACAGCTAGTTGAGTTGATTTCTGTTCGATCATTGATGGAAAAATTCCCTTTGACTCGTATATTTTCTCTCTTTATCTATTGTTGATTCCTTAATAACCTTGACTTTTCTTCTTCTTCATCTTGCTTTCTTTGTTACATCAACTCAATTATTATTGCTGTTACACAACACTATCAGCTCACAAGTCCCAAGTTTTTCTCGCCATCCAAATGGCAAGACTTCGATACTGCTGTGGAATTTGTGCGACGCTGTCGGCCACACGCTCGTTTAGTTGGTTTAGGTTTCTCATTTGGTGCCATTGAATTGTGTCGTTATTTATCAACGACAGCACAACGATCACAATTCGACGCTGCAATGCTGATCTCATGTCCGTTTGATCCCGTAAGTTATCAAACTCAAACTAATTACTTCTCTTTGGCAAACACGAGCTCACGATGTTAGGAAAGTGAGTGACAGTGTGTGTGTGTGTGTGTGTCCTATATGACAAAGATTGACATTAAAACATCTCTTTCTTAATATCTTTGTTCACAAAACATGCACTATTTTGTCTTGTTTTGCTTGCGATTGCTTGTTCTTGCAATCTGTTCGATGACAATTGCAGGAAGCCGGTGGACGTAACATGACACGTACATTCTTGCGACGTGTCACTGATAGTTATCTAGCAAAATATCTGGGCAACATGCTGTACCAACCTCAGAATCGTCACATCTTGGAGGCGAGCAGCACCGAGAATCAGCTTGACTTCAGTGCGTTGCACAAAATACGTAGCCTGTATGACTTTGAGGACAATTTCAATCGAATCATGCAAAAGTATCCGTGCTCTGAAGCGTACGCACGCGATTCAATGTTGACACCGCACTTGCACAAAATAGTGACGCCCACTTTGTGTCTAAGCAGTGCTGATGATTTTATGGCCCCGAAAAAACTGCTACCGCTTGATGAGCTACGTATGCATCCGAACGTTGCCATGATATTGACACGTTATGGCGGTCACATGGCTTTCGTCGACGGTCTCCGGCCTCGGCCACCCTTTCTGGCCCACAAATTGATTGTGAAATATTTCGCCTCGTTGCGTCAATCATCGTATCTGAGCGCCGCTGCCGGCGATCATCAACCAACCAATAGCCAATTAATTGCCATAGAATCAAGCAATCGAATCAAGCAATACTGTGATACTGCTGTTGGCACTACTACTGTAGCTAATACGGCGCTTCAATTGTCGCCTAGTTTGTCGTCGTCAACAGTATCGATGCCAACAATGTTCTCGCAGCCACAAACTGATATGCAACGCACACAAACTGAGATACAAACACAACCAACGTCGATATCGAGTCACAATAATCTTCTCTCTGGCAGCACCACTACAACCACAATCAAAACAGCTACCGGCTTACATTCTTCATCTGTGTGTGGACTACAATCATCGACTGAAAGCAACAGCAACAACAGGCCACCTGACACGGAAAGCTGGCTCACAGACACTCGGCAGCTCACGCCGAGCCACAGTCACAGCACTTTGCCAGTCACAGGCGCCAATAGTTTGAACACGGCAACGATCACTGGCGATGATGGTCGCGTCGACCAATCGGCGTCGTCAAGTGGACAAACAAGTGGTCGATGCCGGAGTGTGAGCTCCAATTCGGCAAGCTTGGCCCGTTTGTTTGGCCTTGAACGAACCGTTAACGAAGCTCACGTCGCTCGATCGATGCTGCTGCCTCAGGTCAAACCACTACACAACGTATCTTGCTTGACTTGATCCTCGACTGTGTATACACATCATTAATAATAATGTGTCTTCAATTTATCACATGCACAAATGCACAGATAGCTTCTTCTTTTTTTTCTTCATCTAGGAACAAACAGCTCCACAGTTGATGACGCTTTTCTCGATCTATCTTTCTCTCTCTCTCTCTCTCTCTCTCTCTCTCTCTCGAGATTCTAAAAAATGTCGGTGCAAGCAACGATTCCGATGATCTCGATACTTTGTGACGATCGTTAGATTGCGTTAGATTGTAAACTGTACTATTACAACTACTACTAGTACTACAACTGCTACTCCAATCATGCTGCACACCCAACATTTATTTAATAATAATAATAATTTAGTGTTTCGGTTCGAAATTTGAATTCAAAAACTGAATGCACAAGTCAGCTTACTATCCCCGGTTCAATGTGGACATATGTTACATATAATCAACTCGCCGAGTGTTAAATCTCTGTAATAGATTTACTCTATAGTCTTTGCTAGCTTACTACTACATTAGCTGGCTTCAGTCGGAGTAGATTTCTGATTTGTTTGGCCGCCCGTCTGATTACATTTATTTTTTTTAGAAAAAATCAGGCTGATTCGGTCGCAATTCGGTAGCAGCTTGTCAGATGGTTGATAATTATACTGCCCTTTAGGCTGCTGCTTCTTCTTATTTTCAAGCTACACCATCTTGTGTAGCATGAGCAGGGGCATAGAGTAAAACTAGATACATTACTAGGATGTTGGCCATGTCCAAAAATTCAGACAATCTACATGTTTTGTTGTCGTCGTTGGTGCTTAAACTGCTAATATCAGGTCGCACTAAACTCATTTTATTATTGCTTCAGTTTGTGAGCCACACGTTGTAGTGTGACTTTGTCAGGTACTATCCGTTCCAAAAAGAATGATCGCTCTAGGTTAGGGTGATCATTCAGTTGTGTGTGCACCAGACTAGGTGCACTTGATTTGCACAGTTGTTGTCGCAAATTGTAATGCACTTTTCCTCGTATCAGGGCTCTGTTCCATGAACTTGATTATTGCAAAATAAGTTCTATTGAAACATATTGACTGCGAAACAGCGTGCTCATCCGCTATGAACTCCTTCAGTTCAGCGGCGATTGGCACGGTAAAGATAATGCGTCATAGTGATGATTGTTCGAGTGTATTTAGAAGTGAGAGATTTTAGTGCACCAGATGCAAAGTGCACTCACACTGTTACTGGCAGTTATATTTTCATGACGATAGGACCGATTCAGTGCGAATGTAGCATCCCGAGAATGAGAGTCGCCATCTTCGCCACCTTACTATGGTAATCCAGTTGTCTGATTGAATTCATCGGCCAACAGTTCAGCACGCTCAGACTCAACCAATTGAGCCCACCTTAAAGTCTGGATTTTTGGTGTTAACTATGTTCACAGTGGTCACGCTGCCCGGATAGCTCAGTCATGAGTTGGCTGTGGACATTGTCACACCTGAGGAACATACAATAATGTTGAGACGCTAATCATTTCGTAGAGATGTTTATCTTTGTTCTAGGCTAGAATTATGTTGCTTTTATTGAAGTACAGTGTGACGTTTGCTCCATCTCATTTCTATGTGTGTTCCTTACACCACCATCGCCAAACAACTCGATAGAGTTATCATAGATATAATCCTACGGCTCGTAGTTGTATTCTCGACAGCATAGCAGCGCCATTTGATCTTATATACCCACATAAGATAATAGCACATGAAAAGAGCAATATACTCCTCGATTTCATAGCAAGCGTGTCATCAATTGGCCATGATCAATTGCCTAGCTCGCGCATTGTTGAGTAATCTCTGATGTCTGCATGATCATCTGATCTACAAAATTGACAATCGGTCTAGTCAGCGCAAAAACACGTGAGTTTTCAACTGAACATGTTAATTATTAATAAATTGTATAACATACTCTCAAAATCATTAAAAGATTGATGATAGAATAACAAAATAGAAAGCAAACATCCTAGCGACTGTAACGGCTCAGTAAATATGCACTAACACAAATTAGAAGTTTGTGAAGGTCCCTTTCACAATGTTCATTTGAATCCGATTCAGTCAATAACCGATTGGTGAGCTTGATGCTAGATTTCGAAATGTATATCAGTCAGAGCTCAGCTTAAATCACTATTCGAATTGATTGAAAATCTAATTCGACCGTGATCGTCGTTTTAGTGTTTACACAATGATCTGTATTTTTACTATTTTTCTTTTGATCGATTTTTCACTGCAACACACAACCGCTCCATCTGTAGAATAACTAAACGATTCAATTATTCAGAAAAATATCAATCAAACTCTGCCTATGTTTAGTCACCACGCTGTCTATGAATGTGCAATTGCGTGTGCAAAGTACGTTGCTTTCATAATCTTTAGAGCCGATAAATTTACAAGCATGTTCGCTAAGCCAGACAACAGATCAGACAACTATTTATTTTGGGCTGTGTACAAAATTCATAAGAATATTCCAAATACCTCACCATAAAACTTAGACTCCTCACCATGGAAACACGGTCAGGAGTCGAGTCAGTTTTCTAAAATGATCAAAGCCATTTTAGTTTTGTTGATCATTTGATAAAAGAGTTAACTTCGGGTTCCCCAATTGACCAGACAATCATCTAATAATTTAGACGGAAACCTAGCATTAGCAATCGACTAAAATCAAACGACATCAATCTAATTGGCAGCATCACGTCATTTGAAAACATGGCACCATATCTGGCGAAGAACAAGGCTGACTTTGAATCACAACTCAAAGCTGCCGAAGGTAAGCTTGTCGTGATAGATTTTTTCGCCACCTGGTGCGGTCCATGCAAATTGATGTCTCCAATATTTGCCGACTTGAGCGAGCACTACAAAGATTCAGTCATCTTCCTCACGGTCGATGTAGACGAATGCGAGGTAAGTATTCATGATAAATGAGAAGCTACTCAAGTCCAAGAATAAACACATACAGTAACTCTTGGAATAACATTTCCCCGGCTTTGATAATAATGTTCTTCGCGTACATATTTAGGATTTAGCGAGCGAATATGAAGTAAGCGTTATGCCGACGTTTGTTTTCATCAAAAACATGAAAAAGCTAACCACTGTTTCGGGTGCCAGTGAGGCTAAACTCAAATCGTTACTCAACAAATATAAATAGAGGAGGCACTGGATTTTAAACATCAATGATGACAAATAATTAAGATATCGTACTATAGTGTTAGCTTCAGATAAGCGCTTCATCTCTACGATGTAATCAATAATAAAGGTGCGATTACTGGCGCTCCCAGTTCACTCATTGTAATCACAATAGTGCTGGAGTAGCTGACAACTTTTCCCTGACTGGACAGAATTCTCAATAATACACTACTTGTTTATTATAATTTTATTTAAAGCAGTTACATATTAAAAAAAGGTTTCCTTCGAATCTGCTCTACTGTCCCTTGATTAAGAGATGGTTATTTATAGTTTATATTTTTGAGTCAATTTGTTTATTATCTTTCGACAATCGCGCGCGTTGATCATCTCATGGCAAACTTTTGCGACCAATTGGGCAAAATACTTGTAAAGGGTGCCAAAGACTTAGTCCGAAAAAAATAAAGGAAGAACGAGCATATGACGCTGTGTGCTTGAATGGGACAGGTTGTACTTTATTCATGTGTTGCAGTGGGTTCGGAGCTCGAGATACCGAAATGTACTACGCAGAACTTACTCTGTTAAGAATGATTTTGCACTTTAACATCTCTTTCGCTTAGAATTTCCCGCTTCTTTTTGGTGTAATAGAGGCACCGTATGTGACGCCGTGCCGTGAACATGTGGTGCACATTCACACATGTGCACAACCACAT